>VDFB02038303.1:0-29460 GCA_007258455.2 Sequoia sempervirens
TGTTAATGATATAGCAGCTTCGGTAGCTCCTTCCAGCTCAGCTCCTTCGTGGAAATATAATTGAATGATATCCGTTGGCTATTCAATTTATATTTATTATTATTGTTATTGTTTATCTTCACATTGTATAGCCGACATGAGAAGATACGAATTCATCTTGATCTGTTATCAAGAAGACATTTAATGCGTGTTTATTATTTGAGGCCGACCTCTTGTGAAGAGGCATGTATATTCATTCAGGCTGTCATATAATATTTATCTAGGCGACATGAGATTAGTCTCTCCCCTCATTTTGTATATATATACGTCCATTGCAATCAAAAAAAAAAAAAAAAAAGAATGAGATCAGTTCGATCATTTACTCAAGTGTGAACTTATCTGATATTATACTGCGAATACATCTGATCAATCAAGTGCGAACTTATTTGATATTCAAGAGCGATTATATCAGTTTGGTGATATCAATCAAGTGTGAGTACAAGGTACAGATTGACGTTATTCTCATCGGTTTTGCAATCTACTCAAGTGCGAATATAATAAGCAAAGTGCAAATTCAAAATACAAGGGCGAACATCACACAGTGTTGAGCTAACACAAATTTAAGTCAATCCAGTGCATAGTTTGAAGACTTTCCAGTGCAAAGTGAACACTGCCAGATCTGTGCTCAGTCATTGCCAGGTGTGATTTAGGAAGTTGTTATCTGTCATTCCATTCTGCCAGGTGTTGTATATCGGTCTTGTGTTAGACATCATTGTAATATGTAAAATTGCCATTGTTACATCAAATATAAGAGAGATCTTTGTTGCTGGGTTTTTTGTCCCTCAAGAGAAGGGTTTTCCTAGGGTATATGCTATGTTATTTTGTTTGATTTCGAATTATTTTTCTGTGTATTTAATCTGTTCACATAAATTAACACTTAGTATAACTCAAGTGACAAAGAAGAAGTTGAAGAACAACGCCAAGAAGAAGATCGAGAACAATGTGAACGCGTCTACAAACGAGAATCTTCTAAAACATGGTGGCCATTAATTACTCATTTATTGCCCCACTCTCCATTGTGGCGGTTTTTAGGGTGAATCTTGTTTAAGGCTAAGGTGGCACAATCTGGGCCATCCAGCCGATTGTAATCTGAGCCGTCCGTTGGACTTGGCCAGCTATAAAAGGGGCATTCCCCCTCATTTGTAATTCATTAGAATTAGATCAGAGTTAGGATAGTAGAGAAGGAGTAGAGAGAAATTGATAGAGTAGAAAGTAGAATAGTTGTTAGTATAGCTTAGATTGAAGAGGAAGGAAAGTCTTCCCATTGAATACTTTGTAAGAAGTTGTCATGAATGCTTTCATAATAAAAGAATTTTCATTGATGGTGATTTCTTCGTTGTTATGAGTAGTTGTTGAGGCTTCTTCGTCCTTCCAATTGATGTAGCATCTTGAAGTAGCTTAAAGTAAAGTAGATTTCATTTCATGCAAGTACTTAGTAATTGTGGAATGTGGTGCTCGGTTTGAACAAGACTTCGCTTGTCCATACCACTAGCAGGCTCGCTGACGATGGGTTTGCCTTGCGTGGTCAACTGGATTACTTTTCAAACTTAACTTCGATTGTGACTCACGTGTCCGTATGCATCGTCTTGATGGTGCTTGCATGTTGAGTTATAATTTGAACATCTTTCGCCACTCCTCTGAAGATTGCACCGGTTTTGTGGAAGCTGTCCGAAGCGAGGCAAAGCAAGGCCCGGTTGAAGTCCGTAAGAATTGATCGCCATGTCCCATGCCTTAGAGTAGAACATAAACTTCTTAGGCCATACACTCATTTAATTTCAGTCCATTTCTGGTTAGGATTAGGAAACTTGTGCTCACTTGCCAAATCATTTGAATTACACAAAAGCCCTTAGTCCGCTATCTGCTGTCAACTGTCGAACAACTGTGTAAGTCCCCTTGAAATACCAGCAAAATCACATCAAGCCAACTGAGACTATTCGCACTAAAGGAACCTTGGAGTTAAATGTATGATCTATCTCGCAATCTTAGCATGCAGGAAACTTTGTTCAAGAGAGGATAGAGTAGCCGTTGGCGACTTTATTTTGTGTTGGTGTAGTCGCAAAAACCACGTCAACAAAAAGCAATGGTTCATTGAAAAGCTACTTCCTTCACTAAGCAAAAAGATAAAAGTAGTGCCACCCTCCTCTTACGCTGATGCTTATAATTGAGCAATGGACATAGAGAGCGAGTATAAAACATCGTATCGAGGGAAATGGAAAATAGAAAAAGATGAGAGTTCAAACGACAATAGTGATAATAAATCTAAAACTATCCAGGATCTTTTTAGTGCGCATGAATCTGAGCTTAAAAAGAAGATTCTACAGTCTTTTCATGATGTTCCCCTTGTTGGTCATCAAGGCATATTCAAGACTTACAAGTAGATTAGAGAAAGGTTTGCTTGGAAAGGGATGAAGGAAGAGATCATGAATTACATAAGAGAATGTTTTATTTGCCAAAAGAATAAAAATGAACATTATTTTCCAGCTGGTTTGTTGCAGCCCTTGCCAATTCCAAATAAAAAATGGGAGAGCATTGCAATGGATTTTATCACTGGGTTGCCTAAGGTGCAAGGACGTGATTGCATTTTTGTTGTGGTAGATAGATTAACAAAATTTGCTCATTTTTATGCTGTCACAACTTCATTTACAGCAGCACAAGTGGCTGAGTTATTCTTTAGAGAAGTTTTTTGTTTGCATGGGTTGCCTAAAACCATTGTCAGTGATAGGGGCAGCTAGTTCCTACGTGCTTTTTGGATAAAGATCTTCAGGTTGAGTGGTACAGTGCTTACTCCAAGAACTAGTTATCATCCACAAACAGATGGGAAATCCGAGGTTGTCAACAAGTGGCTAGAAGGCTACCTTAGAAATTATGTTTTGGGGCAGCAAAGAGCTTGGATTAAGTGGCTTCATTTGGGAGAGTATTGCTACAACTCTTCCTATCATATGTCAATTAAGATGTCTCATTTTAGGGCTCTTTATGGTTATGATACTCCTAACTTTGTAGATTTGGTGTTTGGTAATAGTAGAGCTCCACAGGCAAAGGATATGCTTCAACAAAGCCAAAACATCTTGAAATCTCTCAAGGAAAATCTGCAACAAGCTCAAAATCAGCAGAAGTTATACGCTGATCAGCAGCGTGTTGAGAGATCTTTTGAAGTGGGAGACATGGTCTACTTGAGACTTCAACCTTATCGACAATCTTCCCTTAAGAAGAGTGGTGCAGAAAAGTTGAAGCCACATTATTATGGTCCCTTCAAAGTCACCAAAAGGATTGGTGAAGTGGCATATGAGTTGGAGCTTCCAGCTGAAAGTAGGGTGCATAACGTCTTCCATGTGTCACGCCTCAAGAAGGCACTTGCGCACAATGTGGTGGCTGCTTCAGAATTACCACCATTGGATGAGCAAGGCCAGTTGGTGTTGATGACAGAAGAGATTCTTGACACTAGAGAGCGCTCCTTGAGGAGAAGAACAATGAAGGAGAACTTGGTTAGATGGAGGAACTTGCCTATTGCAGATGCCACATGGGAAGGAGAACATATTTTGCAGCATCTATCTTTACGGTTGCTTGAGGACAAGCAATCTCGAGGAGAGCGGACTCTAATGTCCCCTTCTCGTCAATGATCAGTTCAGTTGCTCATCAGCCTATTCCGAAGGCCCGTAGGCTCGTTGAGAGGAAATTAGGGTTTCCTTGCTTGGAGGTTTGAGGCTTTTCTGGGTGTTTACTATTTATAGTAAATACTATTTCTTGGCAGTGCTTCAGTATGTTTCTATTTTTGTTGGAGCTGTTGGTAATTTCGGTGTAGCTTTTAAAATGCAGAAGTTGATCAATTATTTAATAAAAGGCAATTAATGTTATGTTTCTTTGTTGACCCCTTGGCCTAGGAGGATAACTTTAAGTTGTGTTTAAAAGAGGGGCTTGGAGAAGGACACTTTCATAAAGGTGTTTTAATATTTTTAATAAAGTTTTTATGTTGCCTTGAAATGGGATGCCATCTTGAGGAATTATGAATTTTGGAAATTTGAAAAGTTTCTTCAGTGGCCTTTGGTGTGCCTTGAAGGGAAGTTGATGAGTTTTCTCCTTTCCTATAAAAGTGAAGTTCTGCTCCAACATTTTTATCCATGAAAATTATGCCAAAGTTATGCTGTTGAAATGACATTGTGATTATTTCTTCGAGGAATGCTTACCTCCTAGATTCCAATCAATTTCGTGTTTGAGAGACAACACCTAATTGGTTTCTTATTGTTGCTTCTCATTCAGACTAGCAGATGGAGCTCAATAGTTGAAGATTTTTGGAGTTTTGTCAAATTCTAAGTTGCTGGTTCATATACAGCTGAAAGTGAATTTTGTATGCAGCTCATTGAATAAATTAAATTTGGTTCTGGGCATTGTTTATATGTGTTTGTCTACCATGGGCGCCCCTTTCCACCAAATTTGAGATTTTATTATTAAGTTTCAATTTTATATGCCAAAATCGCCCCTCAAGGAGGGTCGTACCATTTATTCATGGTCTTGGGATTCGTGCCAAATAAACAAGGATGATTTGATGCAGTTTTATGATCTGATTTTGGGCGCCATCCTCCTAGAAGACCTTTGCACTTCGTTTCACACCATTTGGAGGTATTTTGGTGAAGTTATGAGCATTTAATTGATTTTACAGTTGCTGGTTATTCATTTCCAAAATTGCAGATTTACATCAGACTTGTTTCAGTTTGAATTTTCGGTCCTTTCTTCATCAATTATTGTTAATATTTAACATGGAATCATCCAGTATCTTGGTGCTTTGAATTCATTGTAATATTCATGTAATTTGCAGCTCTCTTTTCATATTGTAAGACTGTAAACAATAGTACTGTTTGTTACATCCCAATATTATAGCTACTATTGTATAGGGCAATTGATTGTAATGTTTGAATCTTGATGATGAATAAAACATGGTTGATCTCGTTTTTAAATGAATGAGTCCTATTTAAATGATGGTTTCATTTGATTGTTACTTCTAAATGATTTATTCTTGATTAAATGTTGCATACAATTATGGAATAATAGTATTCTAACTTGTGAGATGTTTTACCTTGTTATGAGCATATGACTGCCGGTGTCATGTCATGATGTGCAGGTACGAAGACTGATCCTCCGGACAGAGGAGAGACATCATTCGGGGAGGAACTTGGTCGGGTAAACAGTAACGAATACCAAATTGAGCATACACACACATACTATAGTTTGAGTAAGCCAAGTCTGTTTGTCGAGATAACGGTAAGTCATCCGTAGGCTTGTTTATTGACCAAAAGGATTCTGAATTCACTTCTTTATGCTTTAGGAAGGTGATTGTTTAAACGTTAGACTTGCTATACAATGACCCAAGTATAAATTATGTGAATGTTATGATTGAATGGGAACGCACGTACATCTATACATTGTGAACACGTATTTATATGTACAGACATATCAATACATGTGTACGTTAAGCAGACGGATATGCTCATACACATGTGTCGACATGTATGTACACATACATACGTATATACAAGTGTATATGTGTACACAATCCGTCTGACATCTGTAGTGAAAATAATATTTAATAATATTGCCTAGCAAAATTACATAAATATTTATGTATTAATGTATATATTAACAGTGTGGTTATATTTATACATAAATACATAAATGTAAATGTATTATATATTTATATATTTAAATATATGTATTAATATAAAGGTAATATTTATATATATATATATAAATATTTAGATCACGATATAATGTCGGAAAATATATATAGTTATATATTTAGAAATATTACACCTAATTAAATACATATATGATTAAATATATAAAGGATTAAGGTTAAAATGTGAAATGTATAAATTAAATTGACATAGAAGAATATTCAATAGAATAAAAATTGAACACAAAGGATTTAAATCCTTTAGTCATAATGAAATATTTTGATTATGGAAATCGTGCCTTTTGTTTGAGTTAATCAAATCAAAGAGAAGTAAAATTGTTTATAATGAACATTTGAAATATTTAAAAAGAGGAAAGAAACGTTTTAAATCATGAAAAATCGCGTGAAAAAGCCACGCGCAGGAAATAAACGCGTCTGAAGCGCGCGATTGGAAAAACCTAGTATTGAGAATAACCCAAATGCAGATCTCATGACGCGAAGAATGTTCTTTAGGCGAGTAAAATGGCGACGTGGTGAGTTGCAGTATTGACGTTTCATCTGGAACGGATCTTCTGCCTCAATAAAACCCTAAAAAAACTGAAAACGCCTTGTGTTGTCAAAATCCGCCATGTAAATTGACTTATTCTTCTCTTGCTGGCTCTAAGGAGGTCGAATCACCTTCAAATTAATGACTAAGGGTTTGAGAAACTCGCCAAGTGTCTTTTTGACTGTTACTGGGCACTATGTTGTCAATTCGCATGCCTTCTTTTGTGGAATCCGTTGCATTTCGGGCCCTATATATTGACGCCCAGCCATTCTTTGAAGATATCAGTTTTAGGAAGTTTGTGATTAGCAAGCCATTGAGTTTAGAATTCCGTTTTTCTGAGATGAGACATTTACCATATTACTACATTTTCTAAATATTGAGTGAACAAGATATAGAGAACTTGGACAGTATTTGACAAGCAATTGCAGCATTACAGTCTGTGATACTTTGTGAGAATTAAGAGTCATTGCTGGGCAAATCTTCTATAGTGGAGTGCCATTGTGAGAGAGTGATCTTGGAGTGCCATTGTGCCATTGTGAAAGAGTAACCTTGGAGTTCACCGTACTCTTAGAATATCAGGCATGACTTTCTATTTCTTTGTAATTTTTGTTGAAAGGTTACATTTTCTTTATTGTGTGTTTGAGATTTCAAATAGTTCAAAGCTCTTTAAGAACTGATTGGGCAAACTTTCTTTGTGCATTTCATTTAAAGGCAAATGTATAAGAACTTTAGAATAAGGGGGTAGTGAAAAGAGAATCAATTGATTAAAGAGCTCAAGGGTAGCTTTACTTAATCTGCATTATATAGAGAAGGGTTTTATGTGCATTTGAATGTTTTTGCAAACTTGTATGATCTCTATACGAAGAATACGTAGATATACTTATTTACTACTAGGATCGAAATGAAGGTCTAGTCAAGTATGGTCTTTTAGCTTAGGTTATTAGATAACTGAATAAGCTAAGTACTCCTAGGACAAAGATTTCTTGAATAGGAGGAATAAAATAAAGACACTTGTAGACTGTTCATCTCCATTAAGTTAGTCTGATTGTAGGATGTCTGGGATGACGGTTTCATCCATTGAAGGACAAAACCTATGCGTAGAGTAAGGAAGCCTTAAGTCAAATCGGCCCTGAGTAGTGTTTATGATAGATGACCTTCATTCGAAGTACTGAATGAGAATACTTTGGCCAAAGTAGTGAAAGGTACAACGTCCACCTAGTTGTGAGATAGTTGAGACTACATTGTCAGTTCATTGTGATCCGAGTACTAGATCGAGATTGTGAAATAGCAAGGTTCTAGTTGAGTAGGACATAGCACTATGCTCAGTTGGTAATCATTAAAGGATACCCTACCAATCTCTTCTTCGAAGGGAGGGCCGTTCATTGCAAAATGATCGTGCGGGGGACCGCATTATAAGTCCGTGGTTGGCGGAAAAGCGCCCGAGTGATGTTTCTCCTCCACAGCGAGCGGCCGATGTACCAAGATTTGAAAGGACGGACTCCTAGACCTTCTTACTTCTATTTGTGCAAAAGCTTACGAGCTATGTATGTAACTGTATTACTTTTAACTCTGATTTATATTTACAATGAAAAGGAAATTCATGAGGAAACATATTGTAACTTGTACATGTTTATCAATAAAGAAAGGAAGAAATTTTATTGTATTATCTTTGTTAGATGTTACTTTTACATGTTTTTAGTGAGAATTGGAAAGTTTTTAATTTACGCAGAATTGGGTCGTAACACTGTTCCAGTCCTTTATTGCTGCAATTATTTCTTATTCCTGGATGGTTTACCGCCAGTGTGGAGAATAAATATCTAATTTCTCTTGTACCCACTGTCAAGTGGTGAATCCCCACTCTTGAGTGGATGCCTGCCGCAGCGGATGAATTAGTAGTTGGAGCTCTTTTCTATGGCTAGTTATCCGCCTAAGTTTCTTTAAATTTGTAACAAGTACTCCGCCATATGTTAGCACTTCACCCTCAATGGGATCTTGAGTGCACATTCTTAGCATTGAGTTTTATCTTCAGTTTCCAATTGCATTCTATTTTTGTATCAAATTTGGATCCTAGGGATCCTCTAACCATATGCCCGACCCTCTTCCTTAAGTGGTTTTAGGGCGCATTCTTGGTTAGAGTTGCTTTGATAGTGTTTTGGATTTGGCGCTAACGCTAATCAAGTTGGCCAAGTGTTGGTGATTGTGTAAAACTGTGGCAAAAAATTGGTTAGCATATTTCACAACCCTTAATGTTCGTAGGCACCAACCTACCGGAGGCTCCAACCCCCACTTGCCAAGCACCAACTTAGCAAAGATAGAAATATCAAGAATAATACTCCACCTTCAATGTTGCTTCCTCAACGGATGATGGACTTTACAACCAATCTTCTTCTTGTTTTTGCCTTTCTTGAAAGATATTCACATAAATCCTCTACAACATCTGCATTTATATACTTCTTTCAAATCTTCCTTTGATGATCTCCTCTTTATTTTCTTCCTCAATTACATATACAAATGTATCTCTTCTATATCTGCATAAAACTGTTCACACATACATTCTTCACATATCTTGATCTAACTCTGTGTCTTGACTGCAGAAAATCTGATTCAAGACCACCTACAAATCTCCACTAAATCCTTCGAATTTGATCTTCAAATAATCCACACTTTGTTGTAGCTTTCTTCTTCAAACTGTAGTAAATCTCTTCTCAAATCTGTTATAGATTGACCAAAGATTTGAGAAAAGTATGATCACAAACTTAAAGTATAACTCTGCTATAATACTCCTCATCTCCTTTTCATTAAACTACTCTCCTTATCGAATATACTTGATTTTCTTTGCTGCACAACACACTTCCAGCGTACTGCAAATTAAATGATATTCATGGATTATATCTTTGCTTCCAGCGCACCTGATTGTGTTCTAAAGATCTAGCATTTATTCCACATCACACACCTTTTTTTTTTTTAAATCTGATATTGATATCACATGTATATATTGCTTATACATTGCAATCTTTGGTGAAACAACACATCACTTAAGAGAATCTGCCTCTTCATTGAAATCGTACCTCTTCATATCATAATTCTGAGTTTTGTCTTTTCTTTAATTTTGTCCTTTATGTAATTTTATGTAAGATCACACCTTTTGTTTTTGAGGCTAAAGATTGCACTCTTTCAAATAAATCGCACCTCTCATTAAATTGTATATAACCTGCGTGTCATTGCTTAATTAATTTGTGACTTTATTATCACACTGCCTGAGTTAAAATAAACTTTATTTTACTTGGACGATTTTTTTGTGAATCGCTACCCTTTAAAACTTATGAAACGTAGCCTTTCATTCTTGTCTTATGTGCTTTGTTTTTTTTTTCATTTTTGTCCTTTTTCTCTTTTTGTCTTACTCACTATAAGTGGCTTTAATCACTGTTTTTTATTTATTTTTCCAGCTTTGTAGTCAATACTGTTTTGTGATTGTTTCTTCAAACATATCGATATTCTTCTCTTTCATATTTCAGAAAATCAACTCTGATGTCTTCTTTTAATATCTTCTTAACACGCCCTTTGTTTTCAGAATTGATGTTATTTCTTCAGATTTGTATACTTGTATCCTCTAAATCTGTTCTTATGTCTTCTTTCTTTCTCAGAATTATGCATTAGATATTCTTTTACTTTTCTCACTTTTTCCAATTGAATCATTCAAGAGTGCTTGTAAATCATTGATTGTACTTTAATATCTTCATCTTTACTTAAAGACCAAAAGGATTTTTGAACCATCAAGCTTTCTTATGTTAATTCTCATTTGCTTTTCTTTTGCAAAACTAACTCCAAGAGCTTTCCTTATAATCATGTGCAAGATTACATATACTAACTGTGTGACATCTTTCTTCAATCTTCCATATGCCTTTGACGTTAATGACAATCTTCTTGATCTCATATATTCACTTTGACATCAATGACAACATTTCCAACAAACCTTTGATATAGTGTTGTCAATGCAACAAATGGGGGTGTTTCGCCAAAGAATGACAAGGTAACCAAAACAAGGTAGGGATAGTGTGTAAATGGTGTGGACCAGGCACATGAAGACACTAACTACCTAAAACTAAAAGGCAGCATTAATATGATCAATGTGGAAGAACAAAATAAGGCAATTTTTGCAGTAACCTAAGCACAAATCAAAAAGGCTACATATCTAGACACCCTCAAACAAAGAAAGAAAGGCTCTAAGAAGCAAAAGTGGAGGTAGAACAAGTCATGGCAAAGGAATGGAGGATAACCAATGAAAAGAAAGTAATTCTACATGGTTTGAGTCCAATATAAACATTGCAAGATAGGTGCTACAAACCACTATACCAATAAGAATGGCAGATTTTTTGCAGAATATGCCATAGCTGAGAGCAGCAATCACCAATACAATGGAGAATGACCAAAATCAAAGTCCGAAAAGAAGTGGTGAAGACAAAAATGTAGATATAATAATAGAACCACCACTACATGGCGAGCAAGTCATCAATGCGATGCTACTAGCAATAAATATGGGAAAGAAACCGGCCCTTGTACATGTGCAAATTTTGGGTAAAAGTTTGACAAACACAATTATTGATGGAAGATCCAAGGTAAACATATTGCCAAACTACACATGGAAATGCCTAGGGAAACCAACCCTTTGGCCACCAACAGTCCAACTGGTAGAAGTAGAACAGCATGGAATCAAACCACTGGGAGTTTTAATGGCACAAAAGGTAACAGTTGGAACTCTTTCTTTTGAACTTTGTGGTCATTCCTTTAGAGAAAAAATCCTATGACATACTACTGGGTAGAGGATGGTTGATAGTAGTCGTGGCTGCTCATAATTGGAAGAAGGATACCCTATCAATAGAAAACAAAGGAAGGAAATACATTATAGACTTGAGAAATCAAGCAGTGAGCAAAAAGGTCGCTTTGTTCAATTTAGTCTCAAATGCAGGGGAAACATGGGCAAAAGAAGAGAAAGGTCCCATGGTGCCAAATGATGGAGTACTTGATTTTCAACATTGTTCAAAATAAAACTAGCTCTTTATGTGGGCTCTTTCATTCGCAGCTAGAAGATTATGAAGTATTCTAACATGATTGTAATATGATACAAATTGGAGATGAGGAAGAAAATTGTCAAGAGACAATAAGTTGTTCATTCCCACCAAAGTATGAGGAGTACAAGCAAGGAGTTTCCAAACCAGATGACACAGTGGCACATAAATTTGAACAGGTCAAGGCAATAAAGTACAAGGAACTGTCAACAAGGAAACCAAACCTGGGAGATTGCTCTGAGGTGATTATGGTATGAGATGATTGGGATCTCATACTCAAGGTTGTTGCATTTAAAAAAAGTGTATAAAGATAATTTTGTATGGACATATAAAGATTTGAAAGGAATAATGCCAAAACTTTGTGTGCACAGAATCCCCTTTGTACCAACAGCATAAAATGTATGAAAAACACCATACAAGATGAACAAGAATTATGGGGAAAAAGTTCAGGAAGAAATAAAGAAAATGTCGGAAGCAGGTACAATCTTCAAGGTGGACACTAGTGGCTACTTGTCTTTGATTGTCATATCACTCAAAAAGGAATTTGAACAAATCCAGATATGCATGGATTTCAAAATTCTTAGCACTGTTACTATCAAGGATTCGTTTTCAATTCCCTTCACCAATTCAATCCTCAAGGAAGTCGCAGGCCATGAAATGTACTCCTTTATGGAAAGCTTCTTTACATATAATCAGACAAGTACAACAGAAGATGATAAGTTGGAAACCACCTTTGTGGTAGAAAATGGATTTTATGCATACAATTGGATGCCTTTTGAAATATGTAATGCTCTAACTACTTTCCAAATAATAGTCCTCTATATCTTTGACAAGATGTTAGTAGGGAACTTCAAAGCATTCCTGGATGACTAGTCAATCTACAATGACCATGGAACTCACTTGAAGGCCCTCATTGAGCACATGGAACGATGCAGATCCACATGGTTGACCTTAAACTCAAAGAAATGTCAATTCATGGTGCCAAAAAGTAAACTCCTTGGGCACAGAGTTTGTAAAGCAAGGTTAAAGACCAATCAAGATAAGAGTGATTGTATAAATGGAAGCACCAAAGGATGTCACTGGAGTCGAATCATTCTTAGGCCATGTGGGTTATTATCGATGATTTATAAAGCATTTTTCCCAAATATCATATCCTCTAGACATGCTCACAAGAAAGGGAATAACATTCACATGGACAAAAGAACATGAGAACACATTCAATGAATTAAAGGTGTGCTTGACCAATTCACCAATCCTAGCATACCCAAATTTGAACAAAGAGTTTCATGTCCATGTAGATGCATCAAATTTCATGATCAGAGGAACATTGGCAATAGTTGGGCCTTTAGGACTTAATCACCCTATTTTCTAGCAGTCAACTAGTGTCAAGTGTCGAATGCAACTATAGCACTATAGAGAGGGAAGCAATAGGAATGGTTTATTTAGTGTAAATATTTTGACACCACCTCCTGGCAATGTTAGTGTTTGTAGCTTAGGGAGATATTTTCTCCTAAGTTAATATAATAAATAATTGTTAAGGCAACTCGGCCTTGTTATAATTAATATTTTATTTTCTTTAAGTGGCCGACCAAGTGAAGAGTCGCCTTGCTTGTGAAGAGTCTCTTTGCATTGTATATATAGAAGGAGATGTTCATCAATTTGATTATCAATTAAGTCATTGTCATTTTCGCATTCTTTCAAGAAGGAGGAGCAGACCATCTTATAGCAGCAGATCGACTTCAAGAAGAAACATATTTATCTTTGCATCAAAGGATAGGTGCTATTAATTCATTGTATCAATTCACCCTTGAGAAGGGTCTGATTGTAAAGCAGATTTCTACTCTTATTCATTAAATATATAAGAGATATACTTTTGCTGGGTTTTTCTCCCTTGAGTAGGAGGGTTTTCCCAGGGTAAAAGTGTTGTGTTTATTGTTCATGTGCTGTTGTATTTCTGCTTATTGCAAATCTGATCCTAAAACTAACATGGTATCACAGCGGGTTTAAGAAAGAATCTGATCAGATTTGGGTGAGCAGTCAAGACAACTCTTCGAGCATCATTCTGGAAATTGAAATATTAATAGTTCTTTGTGAAGTGTCATGATCAATGGTGGAAGTCATGAGCATTCAATTGCTTGCTTCCATTTATATCTGGCTAAGGCAGTGTGGAAGGATATTGTGTGTGGGTGCAAAGCAATTCTTTTGATGTAGCGCATTGAAGACTTGTAAGGATGCGATTATTCTTGTTGTGTGCAACCATAAGGGAGATGATGTGTATGTTATTGCTATCCCTATCTCTTTATCTTGGGTGTCGGCTGTATGATGCCGTGAGATTTTTTTGGGCCTTTGTTGCTTTTAAAAATGTGCTCTATAAGAAAGATGTGATTGCATGTATGTCTTTGTCGCTAGTAACAAAAACACTTGAGCATTTTATTTCGAGTTGTTATTTGGGTGAAGTGTGATTCTTTGTTTGGCGGATTATGCAATTCGAATGTGATAGAAAGATATTGTGATGTTGTCATTATTTTGAAGGATATAGCAAATCATGAATTTGGTGGATGCACTCAGAAATTGTATAGCATGAATAGTCTGCATTCAGTGTGTATGGCTCAGTGTAAGAGATGTTTTCTTGACAAAGATGGGCCATGTATGCATCTTGAGTGGGTGCTCATATCAATTGTATGCTTGTTTGAATGTCTAGACAGAGAAATGTGTATTGATGGACTGTACTGTAAGCAGCGTAGATGTTACATTGTCTACATACTTTGAGAACGGGCTTTTTAATGTATTAGCCGTGAGATATTTTGTGCCTGTGTTGAGTAAAGAAAAGTGTTTGAATGAGAGAGTATGGAGACGTGTCTTTCTTTGTGGGTGTTGATGTCGCTTGAGGAAGTGGGTGTGATTTTTCTGTTTATGGCTATGCAGATTTGAAGTGGTCTGATAACAGTTTACAATATAAGTATTTTATCTTCAGTAGTACATCATCGGGCAAAGATGATGGTTGTCAGGAAGAGTAAAATGGCTGCAACAGAATCAATAAAGAGATAACTATTTCATACCCTTGAATAATGTTCATGAATCTTTTATGTAGTTATTAATTCATGCATTGGAATAGTGCATCATGTATGCTTCTAGCATTGGTATTTCTCTTTGGGATAGTTTGATTTTATGAACTATTAGTAATCTCTCTAAAAATGCTTCCAAGACGGATCGAGGAGCAAAAGGATGATGAGAGATTGCATTCAAGGGAGGAAGAGCTTGATGCATCCTGTGAGGAAGTCACATAGGCTGAAGAATGGAGACACAGCTTGCTACCTTGGGACTGAGTTGGTGGCACATAACTGGAAACATCTCTTGAAGAGGAAGAACCTATTCAGATTGTCATTGCGATCAATTTCTTCGAAGAGGAGGAATTAACATTCAGAGGGAGTCTGACAAACCAATAGAGGCAACCTTGGACGAGGAGGTCAAGAGGTTGATGCAAGAACTTGGAGCTTTAGAGGGAGTCACATCATCATGAAGATCCCTTGCAATGTATATTTCTCTGTGACGAAGAAGTATGAGGTGAAAGCCCTTGTAATGTATATTTCTCTATGACGGAGAAATATGAGGTGAAAGCCCTTGTAGTGCATATTTCTTTGTGACGAAGAAGTATAAGGTGAAAGCCCTTGTAGTGTATATTTCTCTGTGACGGAGAAGTATGAGGTAAAAGCCCTTGTAGTGTATATTTCTCCGAGACAGAGAAATATGAGGTGAAAGCCCTTGTAGTGTATATTTCTCTAAGACGAAGAAATATGAGGTGAAAGCCCTTGTAGTGTATATTTCTCTAAGACAAAGAAATATGAGGTGCGAGCCTTTGTTCATCTTTGAGACTGAGATGAGACGTCATGTTGAGAGTCTCCATGACGACATCACATTGAGAGACTTCGTGATGAACCCTTTGTACTTGTGTTTTTCCACACATGGGAGTAGCCATGGTGGATGTCATGTTGAGAGACTCCATGACAACATCACATTGAGAGACTCCGTGATGGAAACTTGTACGTGTGTTTCTTTTCACACATGGGAGTAGCCATGGTGAACGTCATGTTGAGAGACTCCATGACGACATCACGTTGAGAGACTCCATGATGAACCTTTGAACTTTCCACAAACGGGTGTAGCCATTGTGAGCGTCATGTTGAGAGACTCCATGACGAAGATATCTGGAAAATACCTCCCTAGCTAAGAGGGAGTGTTAGTGTTTGTAGCTTAGGGAGATATTTTCTCCTAAGTTAATATAATAAATAATTGTTAAGGCAACTCGGCCTTATTATAATTAATATTTTATTTTCTTTAAGTGGCCGACCAAGTGAAGAGTCGCCTTGCTTGTGAAGAGTCTCCTTGCATTGTATATATAGAAGGAGATGTTCATCCATTTGATTATCAATTAAGTCATTGTCATTTTCACATTCTTTCAAGAAGGAGCAGCAGACCATCTTATAGCAGCAGATCGACTTCAAGAAGAAACATATTTATCTTTGCATCAAAGGATAGGTGCTATTAATTCATTGTATTAATTCGCCCTTGAGAAGAGTCTGATTGTAAAGTAGATTTCTGCTCTTATTCATTAAATATATAAGAGATATATTTTTGTTGGGTTTTTCTCCCCTGAGTAGGAGGGTTTTCCCAGGGTAAGTGTTGTGTTTATTGTTCATGTGTTGTTGTATTTCTGCCTATTGCAAATCTGATCCTAAAACTAACAGGCAACACCTTTTACATTCCATGTGGTCCACCAAGTATTAATGTACCTAATTGAAAACCAATTACACAAGGACAGCTAACCAAATGGTTATTATTACTTCAAGATTTTACATTCACTATCATTGGACCAAGGAAGAGTCATGTAATAGTAGATCAACTATTGAGGATTAAGTCAGGGGAACCTCCTGAAGGCATGAATGAAGACTTTCCTGACGCCCACTTGTTCCAAATAGCTACATTGCCTCCTTGGTACAAGCACATTAGGGAATACCTTTCTACATCAACACTTCTAAAAGATATGCCACAGAGGGAAAGGAGGAAGCTCGCTTTGAAAAGTAAGACATTCCAACTTGTCAACGTGCTCCTATACAAAATGGGATCCGATCACATTCTCAGAAGATGTCTCATGCATGAAGAAATAAAAGGAGTATTAGAGGAAGCACGTGAGAAATTGGCAAGAGGCCGTATGGGACTAGATGTTACTAACAGAAAAGTCCTCTTGGTTGGCCTATGGTGGCCAACACTACATACAGACGCACAAGAATGAGTAGTTGGATGTGACCCTTGCTAAAGAGTAGGAAACCATTGAAGAGAGATTATATGCCACTCTCGGCATCACAACCACAAGAACTCTTTGAGGGGTGGGGATTGGACTTTATTAGTCCTATTAAAAAACTATTAAGGTCAACTAACTCCATCAATGTAGATATATCATTGTAGCAACAAAGTACTTAACTAAATGGGCAAAAGCTAGAGCATTGTCAGACAATACAACACTAAGCACTGCTAAATTCACTTATGAACACATAGTCACCAAATATGGAATTCCCATTCAAACAAGGTTTCTTTGGATTTGAAAGTCTTAATTTGAGTCTTATTGTGAATGCAAAATGATGTATGCTATGAAGATTTGTGTGGTTTTGGAGATCTTAATTTGGGCTAAAAGAGGATATAATGGTACTGAGTTAAGTTACTGGTTTAGGTACGGATGTAGATACGGGTACAGGTACAGGTATAATGATACGTTAATTTCTTTCCTTGGGTATGGGTACAAGAATATATATGTGTGTATGTATCTATGTATGTATATTACGTACATACACATATACATACACAAACACACACACACACATATTTGTGTGTTCATAATCTATAAAATTATAAATTTAATTTTTTTAAATAGCAAATTTAAATATTTAAATTTCTAATTTTTATATATAGTAAATTAAAATTGTTAATAATAAAATAATATTATAATAAATTTAAAATATTAATAAGATTAAATTTTATTTAAATTTGTTAATATTAAAATAAAACGATAGTATATTTCTTAAATTCTAATTAAATATTTGAATTTATTAAATTTTATATATTAATAATTTAAATTTTAAATTAAATATTTTAAAATATTAAATTTTGGTTTATTAAATGTTAATTTAAAATTTATAAAAAAATAAAATAATATTAAATTTAAATATCTTTAAATTTAACCGATTGGAGTTATACCAAGGAATAAGAGGTATAGTTTGTTCTTTCAATAGAGCAAGTTAGGGTGAAAGCACCAATGCTTAGTCACAAGTCACACCCACATAAATCAGATAGATAGATCAAAGGATCATGCACTTCGCATAAACCAACTCCAATCGATGCTACATTGGTCTGCAAAACTCTTCCAACAAACATTGAAAGAGCCTACTATCTAGCTGGGCCCTTGGCTCATCTCAAAGCTCTACCTACAAAACGGAAGAAGGCAATGGTGATTAGGTGGGCTAGCTAAGAAATTGTCGTCAAATTCTTAGAACCCTACACGTACCCGTGACAAACCAATAACGAACCCGTACCCGTACTAGATCCACACGAGTACAAAGGGTAAACCTAGCGAACCCAGTAACTTAGGCAACGAGGTAAGGGTTTTGTCATACCCTCATTCAAAAGATTCAACCATTAGTTTTCAACCTTATCAAAACCCTAGGTCATAATTTTTTAGTATGTTGATTAGAACAAACAGTTAGGATTTCAAATTCAAGTGTTTGGCATATCATCATTATAGGGTTTCATCTTCAATTTTCAAATTTCTCAAAACCCTAGAATACATCAATTTCAAGTCACCAATGTTGGATTGGTGAAGTTGTCAATAACTTGGTAGTTAGGGTTTCAATGTTCATCAAAGGATCCAACCAGTTTTAGAACAAAGAGTTGCATCAAAATCACAATGGACATTCATACATCAATTTGCTAATTTTAGATATCAATATTTTTGGAAGTTCTTATTTTTGGTGTTCCTATTTTTGGATAGAGGGTGAAGGCCTCTACTTGTAGATCACTTCAATTAGTGTGATTTTATTATTTGTTTAGGAGTATTTTTTCTTTAAAGTACCTTTCTTTCTTGCTTTTCAAGAGTTTTAAGCATTTTTCTTTAAAATAGTGATTGTTGGGATAAAATAGGATTATTGTAAAGTCCCCAAAATTAAGCATCTTGTAACATTATAAGGAAGTGCTTTGAGCACATAAACTCTAAATGATAGCTTATGCTCAAGTTGTTATTCCTTTGAACTCATGTTTGCATCTGATTGCTGGTATTTGATTTAGCCAATAAGAAGCTTCCCTGTTTGTGCTTAGAGTTAGTTGCTTTCATCTATCACTTTGGAAAATCTCACTTGTGAGACAAGAATTGTAACCAATCTTGTGCTCACACCCAAGGCAAAAAGACCAGCAAATAGTTGTTTCATTTAGGCAAAACCCCACAGGAGAATACCATATATTGTTTATAATTTTATAGCTTTTCTATATCTTAATGTCTAAGAAAGTTTTAGATTTCAGGGAGCCTCCCCTCATAATCTGAAAAGAGATTTTACCTCCCATACTGTTCCAATTTGAGTTGTATAGACAGAGACAAATTAAAATGCTAACAACAATAAGATTCAAGATATTAAGAAAGTTGGTGATGTGTCCAAGACCAAAACTAAAAGCAGCTTTATTCATGGAATCATGACTATAGCAGGATTATCTTTTCATTTGAATGTACACAAACATGCACTTCCCTATTTTTGTTCTCTAGGTATCTTGATACCCAACACAAGAATCGTAATTCATTAGGCACTCAAAAGGGGGTAATACTGGCATAAAGTAATAAAAAGAATCTTTTAATCAAAAAAAAAAAAAAAAAACTAACATATGTGAATCATTATCCCTTGACCACTTGATATTAACCAAGATCTTCCAAATATTGTTTTTGCAAGATAAAGTGTGGCTTGAGGTACCCATTAGCAGCCATGGAACTAGCTTTTATACTTGATAGGTGTCATTGCCTCAGAAGGTACGGTTAGCCATTAGGTATGGATCAATACAAGAGGTAACCTCTCAAAATCATAATTGTAGTTGAGAATGAGACTCTAATGCCTAACCTTGCAAGAATGTATAGAGCATATAGATCAATTAAAAATATACAATTTTTTTATTGCTTCAATTTTTTCCTAAGCCCCATTTGTTTTGGTAAAATATGAATAGTTGATAAAACTTGATGACTTATCTTGATAATTGGCATGCTAACTTCATCTTAATTGGAATTTTTGTTTATGCGACAATACCTTTTCTTTATGTTTATGCTACTATGCTTAATCTGGATGAAGATCCCTTATGCATTCATGTAATGTATATACATACTATGATTTAATATTTAATTTCCACTCATCCACACATGTTCATATATTTACTACTGTTATGTTTACCTGCTGTTAGAAGCCAACTGCGGAAAGTTTTTGAACAGTCTCACTATTAAATTCTATTTGAAATTACAGTCAAAAGCAAAAATCTACATTCACTATTCTTATATAGTTAATTTTCTTGCTTTGTGCATTGTCATGGATATTTTTAAGAACAATAATATTTCTTATCAGAAAGCAATTAGCTAGTTTTCACCAATCACAGATGCTCTCTTTCATGGCTGTAGAGAATTGCTATTATCATTTTGTAAGTTCGGTACCAATACAAACTAGTAGCAATTGCATTTCTTTCAAGAATTCATAAACACCTTAACCATGTAGGAATTGATGGGAACTTAAATACCTGCCCATTCCACTCTGACCAGATACCCCAATGCGGAAAGTTTCCTACTTGATAAAGGCCACCTGTGTCCCATGCTTCAGCTATAAGCTGTTCAAAAAAACAAAAGGAAAAGAATTTTTCATGTCCATAAAATGATGCTAATGGATCAAACAGACACCTAGCTTCTACAAATCCAGAAAACTTGAAGAGTAAAAATTGGTCTAAAGGAGATGAGCAAGATTTGTTCTTATTGTATCTCAATCAGCCAAATCATAAATCAACTCGAAATAATAGAGCTGATAATTCTACAAAGTTACAGACAAGAAAGATGAAAGACATTACCCAATACTAGAACTGTGACAAAGTGACTAAACCATTATATTATGTTAATTACCATTTAGTTCATTTTCAGAAACCAGTATCTAGGATGCCTCAGTACACATCAAGTGGATACATGTCGAACAATCACTCTGATTAGTTTCAACAATGAAAATAAGTTTAAAATATATGAGAAGAGTAGTACAAAAAATTTACCTTGACACCACGAAGGACCGGATCATTGCTAATCATATCAATTAAGGGAGGTTCATTTAGAGGTGTTCCCGTTGTTAAGAAATCTCCTTCAATGTCATTGCCAAAAACATTCTCACCATTCCATAAACTTTGCAACCATAAACCAATAGTCAATTATTTGTCACTAAGAAGCATTCAGAAAAATTACAGATTGGCAATTTCCTAACCATGAACCAGTATTCTAACCATTACATATTATTGATAAAAATAGAAGTTTAAGATGCTGCTCTTGGCAATTGAATAAAGACATTGACCTGCAAGCCCGTGTCATGATGGAAGCAAGATCAAAACGGAAACCATCAATATGCATTTCAATAACCCAATACCTGCAAATACCAAAGTTTCATTGAGGAGTTGCACCTTAATATCTCAACTTCAAAAACCAACAAAGACCATAAAAAGAAAAAATAAACTAAAATCCAGAACAGCATACATATTAATAAAAGGCCAACATTAAATTCCATGACCTTCCCATGTTTAATCTCAGGTTTTTCTCAGCTCACAGGACAAATCTATTTAAACAAAAACTTAAATTGTTGCATACTAATGACATGAATCAATCATTCACCTTTTTACGTCAATGAACCCTAAAAATTATATTCATGCCAAATCAAATTCAGGCAAAAGCAAAAGGAGATAAATTAGAAAGGAAATAAAAGCAACTGAGATATCAAAGTTATTATCTTCTTTTTTCAATTGTCTGCCAATCAATGACTCAAGTGTTTAATGACTCCTACAGAATAACATCTATTAAACGTTGAGCTCTGTAGTTATAGTAACAACTTACAAGCAAAGTTCACAAGGGCCGGAATAAAATAAAGTAATAAGATTTACAATACTAAAAATGATGCAATAAGGAACTAATCTAAACTGATAAATTATTTAGTTAATGGCACAAAAAAAGCCACAATGATGTGCACAAATTGGAGAAGAGCAGATTTTAGCAAAAACTGGCAAATTAAACCAACTGATGGAGAAGGTTGGAAGAAGGATTTCAGAAGCAGGAACAGATAGCATCTTGTTTTTCGCTATCCTACAAATCACAGGCGCAAAGTCAATCCCAACTGCAGAAAGCCTGAAAAGCGAAGAACAAATACTGAAGGCAATAATTTGAAGCCTCCTGAGGTGTCCATTTATTTGTCTCATTCTCAACTCAAGAACAAATCAAGCCTTCTTCAGAAAAAAGCTTTGATCGGCAATTTTTTTAATTTTTGGTCTAAATGGCAAGGCTTAGAAAATTGGATTTGGAAAATTGGGACAAAATTTGCCAACTTCATTTTTTTGTCAAAAGAGTTTTTCATGGCTACTTGCACCAACAAAGAAACTAAGAATAATATCATGTCCAGTGGCCCTTGGATGTTGCACAGTGTAGGTTTATATTTGCAAGATGTTGTACCCAAACCAAATTTTTTGCTTCACTAAGGCATTTTGCTTAATTCAGTCTTAATCTTGTTAAAGTGATGTTAGAAGGTCATTTTTGGGCTTTTTAAATATGGAGTTTGTGTTAATTTCATGTCAGTCTGTTACTGATGAAATTCAAGAAAAGTGAAAATCTGAAGGAAAATCATCAAAATTTTCTATCTTTGAAGAGGGGAGCACATTTTCAAAAAGGTGCCCTATCTTTTAGGGGCTCAGATCCTATTTTTAAGGTTTGTCACTTCCAACAGACATTTGTTTGGTATCACGCTAGCTTCGCAACGAGCTATCAAGCCTGTCAAACGGACCTGTTTCATGCAAGTTATAGATGATATAGTGCAAAACGAGTGGAACGATAACATTGGCTAACACTGGAGAAAAGAGCAGCTTTTCAGAAAGGCGCCCATCTTTTTGAGGTGTCAAATGAAGGTTTTTGACTAAATGCCACTCAAGATGTTTGTCTCACATTTGTTTAGGCTTCGCGATGCATCCGTCAATGGGTGAATCTGAGTTGCAGAAGTGCCTGAGGTCAAACATGGGGTCAAATCTTGGTCAAAATATCAAGGAAAAAAGCAAAAGAGCACATTTCCAGAAACACGCCTGAGCTTTTTAAGCCTTTAATGCCTTCTTTTTGAAAATCTCAGATATTCAGCTTCTCCGTTTTACGTTCAGCTCTCCGTTGCCTGTCTCCGTCAGATCAGAAGATGACTCAGCAGCTTGCAGTCAGAGTTTTAGTGTTATTTTGGTCAGTTCCAAAAATGGCTAAGTCTGGAGAAAAAAGAGCAACTTTTCAAAAAGGCGCCCTTGATTTTCAGCCCTCAAATGATGTTTTCTGGAGAAATATGCCTTTGCAGCTGTCATGTGGAATGAGGTCAACTCCACAATGAGCCTGTGATCCAGTCCTAAAACTTGGTCAGTCAGAAGTTATGAAGGATTTGTTTTTCCCTTCGTACGAGATGGAGATGAGTAAATTTGACTAAGTCTGAGAAAAAGAGCAACTTTTGAAAAGGGTGCTTGGATTTTTGACCCTTCAGATCTTAGTTTTATGATGTTCAGTCTCAAGGTACCTTTTGATCAGTTTTTGTTCTACTCTATGATGCATCTGTCAGCCAGCCAATCGGTGGAGTCAGTTAGCAAGTGTCAGGGGATGAACAGGGGTCCCGAAAGAGGTTTAAATCCAAATTTTCATCAAAATTGGCTATGTCTGGAAAACGCCTAGAGAGGTCAAAGTTGATTTTTCGAAAGAAGTTGACTAGTGCGCCCTAACTTGAGTTCTGACTTCAGTTCAACTGTACGATTTTTGGGTTGGCATGTCCAGTTCACATTTTGGAATGTTTGAGTGTTCTTTCAGTTTGCATGTCGAATTAACTGGCTTTGCATGTTGAGTTAACTTGTTTGCATGTTCACTTAACTGAAGTGCATATTTGAAAATCAACTTGAGTTTGAATGCATGGCGTATTAGTTAAAGTTTTGTGAAGATTTTGTGAAGTTAACACTTCATTATATATTTTAACTTCAATCTTCAAAAGGGACGCTTTAGTTAAGATTTTTAACTAAAGATTTAAAGCATGAATTTTGAGTTGTGAAGTATGGCGACCTTAATATGGAGTTGTCAATTGAAGCTTAATTCGCATGATGCTTTAAATAGAATTTTGCAACTGAAGTCTTAATAAGGCGACTTTAGTTCCTGTATATTTAAATTAGCACTCTAAATGCATATTTGAAGCGGACAATACATGAAACCAGCGCTCTTCAAATTAGGGAAGCCCTTGCTGATGGTATTCAAGAAAGTAAACTAAAACTAAGTTGCCTATCTTTTGATCAGCTTAGAGCACAAGGTTTATAAAACACAAACGCCGCAGCTGAGATTTTCTGAGTTAAGAATTTCAACTACGACTAACTTAAGCTAGAGACGTTTCTAACTTCTCAAGTAATACGCAGAGCAAGAGAAATTAGAAATGGACAAGGATGATTCTCTGACAAAGTGCTTCAATAAACTCTTTTCCAACAAACATCTACACACTTCAATATAAGCTGAAATCGAGATCATAAAAGCATAACACAAATAACGGAAATCTGAGATTTTGGATCAAGGCAAAGGAGGCTCATGATTTTATTACTCAAACTTCTGAAACAAAGCTCACTTCTAACATGCCCGGAACAAGAAATTGCAGCTAAAGAGGCTTGCAATCTTGCTCTTACACAATAGAAACAACAATCACACTAACTCCTTGTTGGCTAAAGAGGCTCAACAATTTGCTTATCACAACACAATTGAGCTGGCCGAATAACAACTTGCTGTCTGAGGCCTGCTTAATTTGCTAACACAATAACCGTTCGAAACTAATGAGCAAAGGCTCTTATTTATAGACAAGCAGAGGAGTAGGGAACCCTAAAATCTCCTTGCTTTCACAATCTAGGGCTTGCTCAGCAAGCAAGCTTTATTACTAAATCTAGAAAGAAGATAACATCTAAAACCCTAGAAAGCAGAAAAAGCGGGAAGCGCCAACTATTACATCTTATCTTCTTTCTCTTCTCAAAGAATGGATAAGGATCATTCCAAGAATAGAAAGAAAGCGGAAGGAAAGCTTCTAGAAGAAAGCTACTTTAAAGCTCGATCACATCCGCTAGGAAATTAGAAACTGTGTCCCGGTTCGGCAATATTCTGATTCTCCAAGATCTCTTCGCCCTTAGAGAATCTTTCACTTCTTCAACTGTTTTATGAGTTCTATTCTTGCAAAACATCGCTGCCCAAAAAGAAGATTCACTAATTGATAACTTGGCGGCTCTGCAACTTTATGCCTCTGACACCTCTCTTGATTTCCATTAGAAGATTATTGCAACACTCTTTTCCGATACCTTTCCTCTTTCTCATATCACACCTTCTTTTGTTCTTCAGCTGAGATGATGAAGTTCTGACATAGTGCTGATTTGTTCTTAAACTCAAGGGGAGTGTATTCCATATTGAAAACCTTGAAAAATGACTGTAAACTCGCCTATGTTCAGACAAGTTTTGAGCAACCTTCTATTTTTAGCTGGTTTTTCGTCTTCAAACGGACAAAGTTTTTGGAAATTTTTCTGAGATATGGGTTTTGCTTAGAATCTCGTTGCAAGACAACCTAGATCATCCGTTTTTGAAAATCTTGAATTTTGACTGAAAAAACAGCAAACCCTAATTTCTTCAATTTTTCACCGAAAAAGCTGGCACCTGGGTTTTGTTCATAATACAATTAGAAATGGACCCAGTTGATCAGATTTGAAAAACACTGATGGCTGATCGAAAAAGCAGCCAACCCTAGAATTTGAAATTTTCTTGAAAAAGCTGTGATATGGGTTTTCTTCAGAAGACTGTTTAGAGAGGACCCAGATGATCAAAAATTGGAAACCTTGAAGATTTCACTGACATGCAACTAAAAAGCAGCTGCTGCAACTTTGATGAAAGTTTCTTGAAAAATTCTTCAGAAGAACGAGTTGAGCAGACCCAGAAGGTTGAAAATTGAAATCTTTGATCTTCTCCTTCAAAAGTTTGATCTTCTAGATGAAAAAGCTTGAAAAAGCAAGGGTTTGTGTTGCTTGTCTGAAAAATATGATGAAAAACCAGCAAGCTATGTTCTTGAATCTTGAAAAATTTCTTCAAACTTGCTGCTCCAACTTTCTCCCTTGAAGGCTACCTGCAAGAATAATGAAAATAACATAAAAGAAAGATGTTAAATAGACTTAGGGTTTTGTCTTTGCTTTGCTTTCTTTTGCTTTAATCTTCAAAACCCTAAACTCCTCTTGTGCATTGAATTTAGACATTTGCCTTCAACTTGAAATTTTGACATTTCGAAAATTTGGCTAAGGCAAGACTTCTTGGGTGTTGATCTCCTCTTGGGCCGCTTTTCTTCTCCATACTTAGCCATTTTCTTTACTATTTTCAATTTTTTGCTTGAGCTTCATCCTCTGTTCAATCTCGATTTTCAGGAACTCGGTGAATGCTGTGATCCGGCAGAATGATCCGTTACGGAGCTTGATTGTTTCTGAGGAGATCATCTGGAGACAACTTTGTCTAAAGACTTCATCTTAACCTCCAAAAGTTTGGGCGCCCTTCTTCACTAGGGTTAGAAAATTTTCATTTGATTTTCAACTTCAACCTTTAATCTTTATCTTATCCTATCAACTTTGACCTGGATTTTCTGGAGATTGACCTGTCCGATGCCCTAACAAAGATATTCGTTGCGAAGCTGATTGAAATATGAAGAGATTGAGCACTTTAGCATACCTTAACTGCTGGATTTTCCCTTTCAAAAAGCTGGGCGCCCCTGGGCACCTGGGGCGCCCAAAATTCCCGGACTTAGAAACTTTTCAGACATTTTCATAATTTTCATTCCGCATTCTACTTGAAACTACCCTGTTTGTCCTCGAATCCTGGACGACTGGATGATCCATTGACTGTACTGTCGGATTCGCTGCAGAGCTGGAGTGAAACTGAGTAACTTTGACTGAGAGCTCAAACCCTAATTTCATCTTTAAGTGCCCTAAGAAGATGGGTGCCTTTCTTCAACAGGGGCGCCCAAACTCAGCAGTGTTAGAAAATTTTCATGAATTTCCAATTTTCTTTCTCGTTCTTTGTGTATGTTCACCAACTCGCCTTCTACTGAAAGCTTTGAATGTTGAACTTGATGCCTGACAGCCAGCGACCTCGGAGTTCCAGATATGCTTATGAAAAAGCAGATTAGACCCATGTCGTACCCAAACCAATTTTTTTTTTTTGCTTCATCAAGGCATTTTGCATTTAAAAGTCTAAACCTTGCTAATTTGATGTAAAACACAGTTTTGGGCAATGTCAAGCATGGAGTTTTTGTCGATAGTTTGTCAGTCAATGTCAGTTTTATTGAACAAAACCTGAAGCAGAGACTTAAAATGAAGATCTTCACGATGGAGGAGCATTTCATGACGACAATTTCATATTGCAGACGGTCATTTCAATGATCGAAGCAGAGTTTTTAAAGATCAAATCATGGAGATTTCTCAGAGGAAAAGCCCAAAAGCGCAAGTATAGCTCAAGGGCGCCCAGTTAGTTGAAGGTCAAGATCTTGCTGAAAGTGCTCAAGCATCCAGTCAATCTCTTCAGAATCAGTCTGGCTATCCGTCGAGCTATCCAGCGAGGCATTCTGAGACTCACAGCTCCGGTTATCAGCGACAGAAGATAAAATCCCTAAATTTTAGGAGATGAAAAATTTGTCATTTCCAGGCAAAAGCGCGCCTCTAGCTTGAGGGCGCCCATCTTGAAGCAGGGGTAAATTTCGTCAGTTTCGATGCCGAATGCAGTCAATTTGTTCACAACTAGTCTGCTTATCCGACGAGATATCAAGCGTAGTCATCCGACTCTCAGAGTTCAGGCGGCAGTCGTCCAAAGATCAACTTAAAATGGAGTTTTCACGTTTCTGAGCTTCTCCGTTTATGCCCAGTGCAAGTACAGGCCAGGGGTGCTGGCTTAAAGGACCCTCCAGATGCCAGAATTTGCAGACAGTCTTCACGACATCAGTAGTATTCTAGCCTAGCTCCGCAACGCACCATTCAGCTTGTCGATCCGACGTTCCTGGTGGTCGTCGCAGAGATTCTACCGAGCACGTAAATTTACGGGCGAACCAACAAATGGTTTTCAGTGCATTTTTATAGTCTTAAGGCGCCTAGCCTTTAGGCTGGTCAGATGAGCCCGTTCGCGTTCGAAGTCTTCATGACTATTGAGCGTAATCAATTTATCTTTCCAACGAGCATAGCCATCAGCCTTCAGCATTTGGCAGTCGCTCGTGCGTGCGAGGTCTTTAGTGTAATACTGCAAAGTGAAGATGTCCGAAAATGGCTGTCTGGTAGCGGTAAACGTAAATAAAATACGCACTGGAGTTTTTGAGGTCTTAGAAGCAGTTTTCTTGCCTCAATACCTCCAGGGACTTCTCTTAAGGGCCCTTCTGGCTGTCCGTTAAAACAGATAGTGCCTGAATCGGGTCATCCCAGCTCCAGTTATCAGCCGTCAAAGTAGGGTATTTTGATGACATTTATTTTCGTCGAAATGACAAAAGTGCAACCTAAAGCCAGGGGCGCTTTTGTTTTTGAGGCCCTTAACACAGCTTTCAGCTGTCGTGGATACAGCCGTTGGATGCAGAATATCTCCAGTCATGCAGTGAGCTTCGTCTCATATCAACAAGGTTCACCGTTTGCCGGCAGCAGCTGTTTGAAGTGTCAGACGGCAGTTTAGGAAAATGGCTGTCTGGAACCCGTAAAGCAATTTAATTAGGTGCGCCTAATTTTTCAAGGGGTTAAACGATGGATTTTGCAGTTGTGTCTCCCAGCAGACATTTCTTCCTTGTTCAGTAGGCTTTCCGTCGATTATCTCAGATTAGTCTCAACATCACCCGGTCATCCGGAAATCAGTGTCGAAGTTGGCCAGTCGTGACAGTGCTGTCAGCTATTAAATAGGGAGTTAATAAAAAATGAAGTATCTTGAGCAAATGGACGCCTATGTGCTCAAGAGATGACTTTTCGGAATCAGTAGAGTCAAACGATGAATCTCAGAGCTTCAACCAGTTTGACAACTGAAGTTTAGAATATGCTTGTCTATAAATAGCATTTTCTATTTTTGGCGCCATTACATGATAATAAGTATTTTATTATTATTTTCAAATTTGAACTTCTAGTCAGTGGCAGTCGAACTGAAAGGCAAACCAATCAGAGGTTTTCTATTCTGGTTAGGGTTTTGAATTCTTGCAGTCACAATTCAATGCGAATTTATTCTTATTTATACAGGCGCCATCTTTATTGTTCTTCACAAGCTTTCAAAGAAATTTCGATTTCATTAAGAGCAATCTAATCTTAAGTGGAAATCGTGGTTTTCTAAGGCAAATTCATTATCTTCAAAGGAAAAATCGAATTTTATTAATTGTTCAAAGTAATTTCAAGATAAATTCGTATTTCTTCAAGAAAGAAATAGTGGCGCACATCTTCAAGACAATTCGCAATTCCTCAAAGGCGTATTCAATTTTCCCAAAACAATTTGCAAATCCTTCAGAGATTTCAAGGGTGAATTGATTTTCAAAGGCATATTAAACAATCAAAAGGCGAATCCTCAAATTCAAATTATACAAATTCGTATTTTCTTCAAGGAAAATTCGAATTTCATTCATTCAAAAAGGCGCAAATTTCAAGAGGAGCAATTCGTGGTTTTTCAATTCCAAGGCGAATTCTCCAGATCAAAGGCAAAATCTTCATCAATTCACAGAGGCGATTTTTCCTAACATATCTTTTTGCAGATTCAAGTTCACAAATCGCGGTTGTTTGAGAGGCAATTTTCTGAGGAAAGACATCAAAGTGCTTTTGCGTATTAAATC
>VDFB02038304.1:0-61739 GCA_007258455.2 Sequoia sempervirens
GTCGCTCAGTACAGATAAGTTTGTAAAATTCAGGGGGCATCTTGGTGTAGTTGATAGATTGAGCATTAAGGGAGGGTATTAAAATAATGTTTATTTTTTTATTTATTAATGCTCAATATTGTAAAATATTGTAAGATAGAGATAAGATCGTCTCCGATCTTATCTGGAGTTTCTTTTTAGAAACTTTCCAGTTTTTGTAAATCTTGTAAACTATTTATTGAGCGTCTTGCTCATTGTTAATACATCAATTAATTTACCAATTACTTGCGTAATAAGAAACTACTTTTTTTTAAAATTTAATGGCATTTCCATAGCATACAGACATTGAGAGCAAATAAAATACAAAGTTCAATCCATGAATTATAGAAAAGAGATTTCCGTTGGTTATATTCATATCGCTGACTACATTGCACAAAACATACTACAACTGCATAAATATCAGATGGTGACAGTTGTCAAAATGTCTATTACAATAAAGTTTGTGACTTTGTACAAAGTCAACCTATAAACTAAGTACAAAGTTCCA
The DNA here is from genome assembly GCA_007258455.2 of Sequoia sempervirens. Classification (NCBI taxonomy): domain Eukaryota; kingdom Viridiplantae; phylum Streptophyta; class Pinopsida; order Cupressales; family Cupressaceae; genus Sequoia; species Sequoia sempervirens. The sequence continues at coordinate 527 of VDFB02038304.1, forward strand.
AAAAAATCAATTGTAGCAAATCACGTGCTAGAGGGCAAAAGCTCCCGATGATGAAGCTCCTTGTCTATGCTACCACATTTTTCATACATGTCTACCAAAGCATTTTATCAAACAGTTCACTGCCTTGCTGCTATGGCTAAAAGCCTAAAACGGGTGCTTTCAAACAAGCTATGGACGCTTGGAAAAAATATATCAAAGCATAATAGTAAGCAGTAGCATAGACAAGAGAGTGAACTGTTTGAAAAAATGCCTCAAAGAAATGTGGTCACGTGGTGATGGAATGCCATGACAATCCATATTGCTGCCTTGCTACTATATGGATTGTCATGGTATTCCATCACCATGAGACAACATTTTTGTGAGGCACTTTTCCGAACAAGCTATGGATGCTTGGAAAAATTATATCAAAGCATAATTGTAAGCAATAGCATAGACAAGAAAGTGAACTGTTTGAAAAAATGCCTCAAAGAAATGTGGTCTCATGGTGATCGAATGCCATGACAATCCATAGCAATTTATCATGGCATTCCATCACCATGAGACCACATTTCTTTGAGGCATTTTTTCAAACAGTTCACTGCCTTGCTGCTATGGCTGAAAGCCTAAAACAGGTGCTTTGGAACAAGCTATGGATGCTTGGAAAAATTCTATCGAAGAATAATAGTAAGCAACAAGCTATAGTCTCATGATTTTTTTTTCATGCGAAAATCAGCATGATGTTATTCGCCTTTTTTTGCAGGTTTTAACATTTTTTGGTGATTTTGCAGTTTTAAACAGGAAGAAATTGTTGACCAAAAAGTCAACGATTTTTTCAAAAAATCGGGGAAAAAATCGTCCAGCCTGCAGATTTTTTAAAAATCGTGATTAATTGGGATTTTTTGCAGATTTATGCTTCTATGGTACAAACCATAGTTGCCAAGAGACTGGTACCAATATGGGGGGTTGGTACCAATACCAATACATCAGTTTTTGAAAAAAGTAGAAGATGAGTACTTGGAGACACCAACTTTATATATATTATTCTTATATATGTTTGTCGTTATAAAATATATTATTATATATCTATGTTTATTGTTAAATATATTATTATGTATTATTGTCGTTATTATTTATTATTATAGTATTACTATTTAATGAAACAAAGATGTGTTTGTTGTTATGGCTCCATACATGATGTGCAAAAGAAAGAACAATATTGTGGCATCATTTTAAAAACACCAGATCTCAAAATAAATTTCTATTGCTCCTTCAACTTTCTCATGTTTGTTGTGAAATCTATAACGACAACATTTTTTAGAGGTTTTTTGCATTTTTCTTAATTTGTAGGATCTTTTTCAAGAGAGACACCTACAAGATAGGGTTTTCCACTAAGTTACCGGTTCGGTTTTGGGTTTGGGTTTGGGTTTGAGAACCCAGTTCTCCAGGTTGGGAAAAAAAAATTTGGGGTTGGGTTCGTTTTGGGTTCGGTAATACAAAAACATATAAAAATCAGAAATATATACATATTTGGAGCAGTATTTAAGTTCAGAATACACCACCATATTAATAGTCAAATAACATAGCAAAAATACACCACCACTTTATACTCAAAAGTCAAATGTCATGATATAGAATTATAAATTAAAGTTCAAACTTCAAACATAAAAATATAGAATTATAAATTAAAGTTCAAACTTCAAACATAAAAATGTCAAGTGTTTACAATCAGCCATTAATGATTATTGATCATTGATCAATCAGAATCATATGGGTCATCTAAAAAGCAGCATCATTAGCAACATTACATGCTACATTTTGTGTAGAACCACAAAGAGCATTAGTGGCACTCGCACAAGCACTGCCACTAGCACCAATACTAGCACTCACAATACCACTCTCATGCTCAGTAGTTGCTTCAAGCTGATAGTCATCATCAATATCAAGTGCAGCTAAGTGACTTGTGGAAGCATCCAAGTCAAGCTACTCTGGCTCAATATCCCACCTCCTTGTGTCTCCTTCTTTGTAGGAACTATGTTTGTGTGTAAGGAGGCACAAGTTTGAATGCACATACACCAAGTCCTCAGCCTTTTCTGAATGTAGCCTATTGCGTTTTATTGAGTGGATGGAGGAGTATGTGCTCCAATTCCTCTCAGAAGAGGATGAACTAGCAACCTATTAAGACCAAATTAAATTAATAAATAGTTAAGAGTTACAAAATTTAACTAAACAAAATTATTAATTAAAATTAAAATTACAAATATAAAACTTACTTGGGATAAAACTTTTATTGCAATAGGTTGGAGGTGCATGTATTCTTTCCCATGGAAGTACCACCAAGTATGAGCATCCACCCTACACTTGTCTCGAAGAGCATCCATATTCTGATCAACACTCCCAGAGCATGCAAAAGCCATAAACTCAGCCCTCACTCGATCACGTTGGTCATGATCAATGAAGATTCTACAAATTGCTGACTTGTACCCTTGGGCCACTTCACCATCCCTATATGGAGCAACTCTTGATGAAGCAGAAAGTATCTCAGGACTATAATATTTGGGACTAAATGCAAAAACGAGAAGATGCAAGGGAGTGGTCATTTTGTTCCATCTATCAACCATGATTTCCTGTAGCTCTTTGAAGAATTTTTCTTCAAGATCTTCCTATTTTGCATTGATGATGGATCTCATCTTCTCAATCATTGAGTCGATACCATCATATACTTCGCCCAAACAAGGTCTATCCAAGTCAGTGTAACGAATCATGCTCAGTATGGGCTCGGTGAAACTGACGAGATACTCAACACGATCCCACCACCCATCATCTAGGATCCTTTGCTTGATCCTATTTGCCCTTTCATTGCTAGATTGCCTCCATGCAACCCAATTAGGGCTGATTACCATGGCACATAGTGCCTCACGAACCTTTATAAGTCGTCTCAACACAATTGTGTTGGAGGAAAAACAGGTCTCAACAACCTATTTGAAAATCAAAATTAAAATTAAAATATAATTTAAATATACAAAATCAAAATTTAAAATTAAAATTAAAAGAAAATTCAAAAATTTAAAAATATTGAGAATTAACTTACCTTCAACAACTCCAATTTTGAGAATTGTCTAAATATTCCTTGCGTCATATGGTGGTTGGTGACAATCATTTGGATGTCTTCGCCGTCGGCCTACACCTATTTGATCCATTCAATTTTGGATCCAATTTTTTGTAGCATTAGATTGAGGGAGTGGACAGCACAAGGTGTCCAAAAAATGTGTGGATACTTCTCCTCAACCAATAACCCAGCAGCCCTACAATTTTTGGCATTGTCGGTTACAACTTGCACAACATTTTGATGGCCCACTTCTTCAATAGCTTGGCAAAGGATGTCAGCAATAAATGGACCATCTTTCACCTGTCCTTCACAATCCACTGCTCTCAAAAACATTGCCCCTTTAGGGGACACAACAATAACATTGATCAATGGGCAATTTCTTGCATCTTTCCATCCATCAAAAACTATGGTCACCCCTGTTTCGATCCACGAATCCCTTATGGGCTTCAAAGAGTCTACTACATGTTTCACTTCTTTCTCCAATAAGGTGCAACGCACCTTCTCAAAATCTGGGCCCTTATACCCCTTTGGAGCCTCATTAATAGATTTCACCATTTTTTGCCAATATGGTGAACGAACAACATTGAATGCCAATCCATTGGCATAGACACATCTTGCTATGTCTTGATCAGCAATCTCTCTTGCCTCATTATGAAATGAAGCTTCCAATGGTCCCTTAGATCTTTTATTTGAAGAGGGCATGGTTTTCTCTTGAGGGATGTCCATAAATGTATGGCTTTCTATAGGTGGAAAACAAGAAGGTGGTGTAGGGGGTTTCATGGATCGAGATCCTTTCTTCAAAGGATGGCTTGTTTTACCACTGGTTTTTTTTGGTCTGCCTTTTCTTGCTCAGCAATATATTTCAACACTATATCTTTTGGAATGCCATTGTTGTTTTCGCCTGGACAATTTTTGATGCCTGTTTCAGGGATCCCGCACAAGTGCCCTTTTACTCAACTGTATGAGCTCGAATATTGAACATTGCAATGACTACAAATCCAAACATATCCTCCACCACCTGGAAGTTTCTAAACCATTTCTACATATTTCCAAAGGGGAGAGGTTGGGTTTATTTTGAAACGAGATTGGATTGAGCCTTAGGAGGTACCGGTTGCCATTGTAATACGAAATAGTGAATACCTAAGGCACAACATATTGAAATTTTGGTATTGATTCATTGAATTTGAAACTAAAAGACTTAATTAATTTCAAAAAAAATGAAAAAATTGAACATGTGTTATAGACATTTAGAGGAATGAAAAGTAAAACAAAACAATAACTAAAAAACAAAACAAAAGAGTTGAAGTTCACTTGTGAAAAAAAATGTAAAAAAAATATTATCAAAAAACTTCAAAAAACCTACCTCTTTTGAAGAAATCTTGCTCTACGATCTTCTTAGCAACGAATAGACACTTGCAAGTGCTTAGGAATAGCACAACAATCAACTTTGAACAATCTACGATCAGCCTTCAAGTCTATTCCAGCTTGTGCAAGCAAAAGAGAAAGTTCAGCAATGGAGGCAAAAAATCCTTTTTTCTCATTCACAAATTGGTAAATGAGTTTCACTTTACCTATTTCATGTTTTTGAGGCAAGTATTAGGGTTAGAAAGAATAAAAAAGTCATTAAAAGTCAAAAACGAATCAAAAAAGTATTAAAAAAATGAAAAAAAAAGTGAAAAAATGCGCCTGGGCACGGGTTCGAACCCGGTTCGAAATTTTCAAACACTGTCTAGACCCATAGTCATGGGTCTGGACCTTGGCCGAACCCACAATCAAAATGACGGACCCAGAGCAAATTTCCACAGACTGGACCCGAATCGAACTCGACTCGAACCCAGGGCCTTCCTGAGCGAATCCGGTAACTTAGGTTCTCCAAAAAAGAGACACTTGGAGATGCATACAATCTTGAGACTTGGATGAGGCATTTCCTGCAATTGGGAACATCTTTGTACACATCAAAGATGCATCTCCTTGCTACCCTGGTACAAAGTAAAGTGCAAATTTTGTACACATGTATGTAATAGAGGCATATACTACTTTAAATGGCGTTTGACAAAGGAGTCAAGTCATGTTGCAATACCTTCCAAAAAGGTGTCCTCTAGATGTAAAATATCAAGCATAGCAAGCTTTGAAAGCATATTCAAAGTGTAAGGCCAAAAAGGCAAGGACAGGGATAGAACTGGACTCAAATTCTTCAAAGGCTAGGGCTAAGCATCTAAAGGAGGCAAAACTACAACAACATATGCAGAGAGATTTAATTTACTTCTTGTTTTTGTAGCTCACAAGGTGGGCAAAGGGGTTGGCATCAATAACATCATCTTCAAGCCCTATACTCCAAATGGCAGCCCATTCGAAAGAGTACAAGATAGAAGAAGAATATTCACAATTTGATGAAGAAGACCATTGAAAGCTTATGGTACTATTCTAGAATGTTCAAGAATGTTAAATATTGATAATTATTCATATTGGCAGGCTATGGTGTATTAGAACTATAGTAAGTTCCTAGTTTAATGCTCATATCTGTCATATCTGTAATGGCACTTGTCGTGCCTATTTTAATGCTTTAGTTTCTTTTAGTTTGCCTATAATCACGTCTTCGTGATTATAGCCTCTTTGTTTGCTTTTGTCTTTTTCAGTTACGTTCCACTATCTTCCTAATTTGTAGGGTATGTAAATCTTATAAGAGCAAGGCTCTTCTTTATCAATATTTAATTTGATAATTTACCAATATGGTATTAGAGCTCATTAGAGCTCATGTAAGAGCCTAGTTAGCTGTTGGTTTTTCAAAGGCATTTTTTTTAGGATTTTCGTGGTGAAAAACGCGGGTCTGGTTTCTTCAAATCACACGTTTCTATGGGTCATGGGTCTTGGCGGCATTCTTCAGAAATCATGTTTTTTGAGTATTGGTGGACTGTGTGCTACCATCGTTTTAACTCGCAACAGCCTTTCATCATACTGCAAGCGCGCGATAGTTGTTTTTGTCCGCGTTTTCATTAAATTCGTGTGTCTCTAGGTTTTTGGGCGAGTTCCCTCTATATTCTCTCCCGCGTGAGGGTTTCTTCTATTCAAATCCCATGCATCTACATCAGTCTGAGACACCTGTGATGGGATTTTCGTGATTCCGGGTGTCCTCATAGCGAGGGTTTTCTACAGACGACGGCTAGGGTTCCAATTTGTGTCTCAACTTTTTGAGTTCGGTGATCTTGTATGCTATTCCTTCTTCTGGCATTTTTTTGGAGGACGCAATTTTCAATAACACTTATGCCCACATTTTTCAACTTTTTTCAAAAAATCGTGGGTCATTTTCAGTATTTTGGTGCTGCATCTGGGGTTTTGCAGATATCTCCTCTGATTGAAGCCGAAAATTTTTTCTAAGTACAATATTTTTCTAGGTTTTTGGAGATATTTTTTGGGTTCTCTATTTTTTTCTGGGTACTTCAAAATTCATACCTTGGGATCCGTGCTTTGAGATTTGTCCCAAGTTCACGTGATTTCATGGCAGCTTGAAAAGTTCTTTCAGCCAGTTTTGACAAAAATTATGGGAAAAATAAAATTTCTATATAGAGTTTTCAGAAAAAAATTTCTTCAAAAATTTACAGAGTTTTGGATTACCTCGTCTTTCGTGCTTTGGAAAATGGGAGGGATGACAACTTTGTCCAATATTATGTTGGAAAGTTCGCAAAGGTTCAATGGAAAGAATTACAACACGTGGAAGCAGAGGATGCTTACCATCTTTGAGTACCGGTGTCTGGATGCACTTGTTCTTGGTACAGAAGTTCGTCCCACTGCTGCTAGGAAGGATCAGGACAAGTATGATAGAAGTAATCGAGAGGTAGTCATGCTTCTTAAATTATCTATCGCCGATGACATGTTACCAAAAATACCTTATGGTAAATCAGCTGCGAAGATTTGGAAGCATTTGAAAGATCTTCATGAGACCTCAGACAAGGGAAGGGCTTTCTTTCTAAAGAATATGCTCTTTTCAATTATGATGGATGACCAAGTGTCTGATGAAAGTAAAAAATATTCGCGATCAATTGGATGCCATTGGTCGTAAGGTAGAAGAGGAGGATATAGTGGTGATCACTTTGAAAAGCTTGCCACGTTCCTATGAGCACTTCATCGAAACGCTCAACATTACATCCACCAATGCTGACTTAAAGTTTGATAAGATGTGCAACAAGCTTTTGCAGTAGGATCGATGGAAGAAGCAATTTGGGAGCAGCAGTGAGTCTCCAAGTGCTGAACAAGCATTTACTACCAAGGACATTGGCAAAGGCAAGTTCACTCAGCAGAAAGGACGAGGCGATTCGGAGGAGGGCTCCAAGAAGTCTTTTACTTGCCATTATTGTGGGAAGATTGGTCATATACAGAGGTATTACAAAAAGCGGTTGGCTAATGATAAGTCCAACTAGGAAGCATCTCAGCAAAGTGCTCACATAGTGGAGCAAACTGAGCAGAAGCAGAAGGATTCTGCACACTTTGCATTTTGATGACCAGCACAATATGGGTAGACTTAGTTTTTCTTTAGTTGAAAGATTGAGCATTAAGGGAGGGTATTAGAACTATAGTAAATTCCTAGTTTAATGCTCATATCTGTCATATTTGTAATGGCACTTGTTATGCCTATTTTAATGCTTTAGTTTCGTTTAGTTTGCCTATAATCACGGAGCCTCTTTGTTTGCTTTTGTCTCTTTCAATTACATTCCGTTATCTTCCTAATTTGTAGGGTATGTAAATCTTATAAGAGCAAGGCTCTTCTTTATTATCAATATTTAATCTGATAATTTACCAATATGGTGGATGCCATTAAAGTTGCAGATCCTAGGTTCAAAGCACCATCATAGAATGCTTGAGGGTCAATACTCAAAAGGACACAATACAAGAAGTGTGTGATATTGTTGCTAAATATGGTCAAGAGTGGGCAAAGACTAGATCCATTATCATGTCAAATTGGTGAATGAATAGAAAGAAAAAAACCCTCTTCAACTTTCTTGTCTCATGCAACCTTGGCACAATCATCCAAAATTTTGTGGATGCATCAAATAGGCTCAAACCTACAGATGTTTTGTTTTAGTTGTTTGATGAAATGATCATTGACATAGGACCACAAAGTGGTCCAAAAAATTGCAAATAATGCTACTAAAAGACTTCTTATAGATAAATATCCCACTCTATTTAGAAGTCGTGGTGCAACATACTTTCTTGATCCAACCCCAAAGGACATTGAAGAACTTGAACACGATAAAGAAGTTCTCAAAGGCCTACACTATTACAAAGTTCATTTACAATCACATGAGGGTGTTGCATATGATGTGCACCTTCACAAAGGACAAGGAACTCCTTTTGACAAGGGAAACAAAGTTGGTTGTTCACTTCCTTGCATTACAAACTCTTTGTCAACAAAAAGAGAATTTGAAACGAGTTTCTCTCAAATAAATAGTTGGAGTGTAGCTTTGGTAGTCAAATGGATGGCACAACTACGGTGCGTTGTCGTTTCTACAAGTTTTTGGTATGAGGTGAAGCAAGTTATCCAATTTAGAGAGCCACCATGAAGAGTTTTGAGATTAGTTGGTAGGGGTAGGATCCCCTATGGGCTATTTGTATGAGACCATGGAAAGGGCAAAGGAAGCAATCAAAACTAGTATTGAGAATAATAGGAACAAGTACATGTTGTTGTGGGAGACAATCAATAACAAATGGGATGAGCAAATGCATTCCCCACTCCATATTGTTGGATATTGTTTGAACCCACCATTGTTCTATAGCAACTTCTTTTGAGATGATGAAGAGGTCATCGAGAGCCTATTCACATGCATAGAGAGATTGTTTCCCACTCCAAAGGAATTACTTGCAGCTATGGGAGAGTTGCATATATACTAGAACTTACATCATTAAGAGATGAAATGGTTTTGTCAATAGGAAAACGGCAATATTAACGGCATAGACACATCATATGGATGGAGATGTAATATAACATTCTATCCTTTTTGCTGAAAGTTCATCAAATTTCACCAAATTTTGAAAACACATAAATCTAGCCATTGTTCAGTGCACCCAAGTTTGGTCTACTTGGTATAACTTACAGTTACAACAAATATGTTTTCAAATTTCTTATCCTAATATTTGTACTAATTTATACTTAATTTGATTTTTAGATATTTAAATTTGAGCATTGTGTGGGGACACATGAATGTGACCCCTATAGCACAAATTATGACATGCACTCTTCACAATAGGAGATAAGTGCAAGGTCGTCCATTGGCCCTCCCTTATTTGTCATTGCAGCTGATGCTTTGCAATATATTTTGAAAATTGATTTGCTTTTTCCCCCCCCAATTAACTTTATCATGTTACCTAACAAGGTTTAACTTTTGAGCGCCCAATTTGTAGAGGACACTACCCTGTTTGTAGAGCTAAACAAAGATAATTTCAAAAGTGTTTTGAGCAGACTTAATATATTATGTGTGGCTTCAAAAGCCAAAATTGCTGCCCACAAATCAATAATTCTAGGGTGGAGAGAAGTCTCTCTTAAATGGCTGTCTAGTTCTAATTGGCAATAGGGAGGACCAAATAAGATTGTCAGGTATGGGCTTTCCATTTTCAATTGATCCTTTCCCTATGTGGCAGTGGATGTTTGGAAAGATTGAAAAAAAAGAATTTCAAATGGCAAACTCATTTGCTTTCAATGGCTGGCAAGATTCAGGCTTGCCAGAATCTACTTTCTTAGCCTCTTACTTTGCTTCTGCTTGGTTATTTGGCAACTCTCAAATTGATAAAGTTCAAAAAATGTTAAAATATTTACTTTGGTCAGATGGGAGAGTTAACAGAAAGAGGCATGTGGTCAGCTTAGTCCTTTTGCTATATGCCTAAAAGTTTGGGGGCTCTTGGCCTGAAAGACCTTAAGTTGCAAGGTATAGCTTTGGCTCTTAAATGGATTTTGAAAGCATCCGAGGGTGATGAGCCATGAAAAATTTTGGTTAGGAATAATATTGCTCACTCCAAACCTAAGAAAGGGAAGAGTTGGGCTGATCTGCACCCTCATGACTTAATGTTTGGGAAGTTTTCTATTAATCCTTTTGGCTTTAAGGTCTTTGGTAATATATGGAGAGCTTGGAAGAGTGTAAAGCATTTGCTTAAAAAGGATGAAGCCTTCTCCAGATCAGAGAAATGGTTTTTTGGCATACAGATCGATATGGTGGAACTTGCATTGGAACAATAAACCACTGGCCTTGACTCAAGGCTGTTCTGCTAAGTGTTGGGCTTCTAAAGGTATTATTGATTTTGGTAATGTATTGGAAAGTGGATGTGTCAAAGACTGGCACAAAATCCAAAGTGAGTTTGTATTCCTAGCTCTCAGAAAAGATCGTTCTCTGTTCTGAAAAAAGCCTTCTTTGTTGTCAACTTCCCAGTGGTTCTGAAATTTAATACTGAAAAATTCTGGATAATATTCAATGGCAAGATGGCACTGTTTTTGGCAAAATAACCTCCAGGAAGATTTATAAAATTGATGCAGGAGCGTCCCGGGCTTATGACGATCCACATCATCTCAAAACGTCTTGGTTTGGTTTCTTCTGTTTTGGTTTTATTTTCTGTCGGAATGCAATTTCAATCCGGATTCATGGTCATTTGAAGGGGAAGCAAGATGACATTATTGTCATTAATTTGACAAAATGTGTTTGAAGTTTCAATTATTTTTTTTAATTGAAATCTCAAGATTTGATTATGCTTTTCCAATGTTAGCAAAGGCAGATTTAAAAAGGTAAGTGCATGACAGCAATATAATGGAGGCCACTGGGTATTGAGGACAGCTTTAAAACATAATAATATTAAAAATTTAATGTTTGGTGCTGAACTGGAAGGGGAAGAGTTGGCCAGAAGAAATGGGAATGAATTTTAGAAAAAATATACAGCGAGGAAGGTAAAGGGGTGGTGCCATCCATACTAAGATGTGTGCAATCAAAAAATGGAGGGGCGACTGGTTAAAAGGCAGCAATGAGCATTAATAACCAAAGCATAGGAGGGGCTGCAAGTTTTAAAATTGAATAATTTAAATGCACAGGAAAAAATGGACAGAGGGGCTGCGATGGAATGGATTATTTAGTGAATTAAATTCATACATTTGAATGAAAAGAAAGCAGATTACAGAATAATAGAGGGCTACGTTGGGAGGAATTGAAACAGGTCGAGCCATATATTATGGCAATTGAAATTTGAAAGTGCAGATTTAATAAACTGCAGATTAAAATGTAAAAACCCATTATTTTGGCAGACAAAAGGGGCAGCGCAAGGGTGATTGGAATGGCATCTTCAAAGTTAAAAATGCAGGTTTGGGGCAGCACGTGACACAAGGGAGGGCTGCATGGAAGATTGAAGTGTGAAGGGGCTGTGCCCATGTGTGGATATTTTAAAGTTTAAAATCAGCAGATAAAGAGAAGGAAAGGCTGAGTTGATACAGAGACAGAGGCGTACCATCTTTATATGGTATTGACATTTTAAATGCAAACAATACATTGCATATAACAGAGGAAAGGCATAGATTTTGCATAAGCAGATAAAAAGAGAGAAGTGGGAGCACGTAAGTGAACAGAAGAATGTGCAGAAGATAATGAAATTGCCAAGAAAGAATTGCCTGGAAAGAGAACCAGACTGGTAATTTGATGCCATGGGCATATGATGAAATTTACTTTGTAATTTGATGTCAACTACATTAAATGTAATAGAAATTGTTTGTGAATTTAAATCTGAATTTAACTGACAAGTGCAACTGTCAATTTAAATTGTGTTGAAATTAAATTCGTGAACTTTGGTAGACCTGTATAAGAAGTAGTTTGCTGCAAATGTTTGAGGCAGAGTATTGCATATATGAAGTTGGGAATTTGTATGAAGATTTGGTTTGCAAAGCGAGGAGGTTGTGTTTTCTCATCTGTGTCAAAAATGTTGGCTGGTTCAAAAAAAATTATAAGTAAATTCTACTAAAGTAAAATTGATATATTTAATGGTCATCTTAGACGTTTAGTTGCTTTCAGTTAGCTTAGATTTCTTTTTTTAATAACTTTCTGTCTATTGCTTTAGTTCACGATTGTTTCTAATTTAGAAACATCATTCTTGTAATTTATTATTTAGAGTATTCCTCTCCTTGTTTAATCAATTAATTACCATTTCATTGTATCAGAGCAGAGGCAATTTTTTTGGCGAATTTTTGTGATAAAATTCGTGGCTTTTCTACCTAAAAATTTTAGAAGTTTTTTGCTTGATCAAGACTTTTTTTCTAGGCAATTTTGTGGGTTTTTGTGCAGCAAAATTGTGACGGTTCTATTCTGCAAATCACGGGTTTTTGAGTCTCTAAAAATGGTGGGTGATTTCTGCAACTGTGTCTTCTGCCACTAGAAACCATGACCTTTGTTGTTTTTTTGACGTGACTTGCAAAAAATGCAACTGTCTTTTTCCGTGATTTTGTAAGCTTTCAAACTGTCGCAATTGGTTTTGTCAAGGTTTTCTTTACGCGATTTCAGGATTGCCGTGTCTGAAAAATCAGCGACCTACCTTCTGCAACTCGTGACGGCTCATATGTGCGACTTTTTTTCTGACAATTTTTTAAAAAAAAGTGAGTATGCCTAGAGTTTCTGCATTTCGTGGCACTCAAGAAAATCATTTCTGAGGAAAAACGTGCCTATTATTGAACCTGCTTTTTTGACGATTTTTTGCCAAATTGCGCCCTTCTTTCTGTTGTCTAGGGTTTGACGTTTCTTTGAAACAAACGTGACAGCAATGCCTAGAGTTTCAGACCTGGGTATTTCAAATTTTGCTGATTTTTTCTCAATTTTTGGACAAAATCGTGGTATTTCCAGCCTCTGGTTTTTTTGAAGATTTTTTAAAACTGTGGGATTTGCGCCAGCTGATTGCCTCAAGATTCATGCCAGCTGATCACCTAGGGTTTCACTGAAAAATCAGATCTTTTGCAGTCCGACATTTTACCTCATTTTTTGTGCCTTTGGAAAACAAGAGGATGGCGTCTTTGACCAACTTCATGTTGGAAAGCAGCCAGAGGTCCAACAGTAAAAACTACAATACTTGGATACGGTGGATGCTCACCATTTTCGAGTACCGGTGTCTAGACTAGATTGTTCTGGGTACAAAAACACGTCCCACAGTTGTGGGAAAGGACTAGGACAAATATGATGGAAGTAATCAAGAGGGAATTATGCTTCTCAAGTTATCTCTCACTAATGAGATGCTTCCAGAAATACCATCTGGAAAGACTGTTGTAGAGATCTAGAAACACTTGAAGGATCTGCATGAAACCTCAAACAAGGGTAGAGCATTCTTCCTTAAAAATATGTTGTTCCCCATTATGATGGATGCCAAGATGTCTTTGCAAGATCATCTCATGAAGATCAAAGACATTCGTGATCAACTAGAGACCATTGGTCACAAGATGGAAGAAGAGGATATGGTGGCTATCATGTTGAAAAGCTTACCACAATCCTACGAGCACTTCATCGAAGCTCTCAACATTACCTCCACCAATGTTGACCTAAAGTTTGATGATGTGCAACAAGCTCTTGCAGCAGGACAGGTGGAAAAAACAATTTGGGAGTAGCAATGAGACACCTAGTGTTGAACAGGCTTTTACTACCAAAGACAAAGGCAAAGGCAAGTCCTCTCAGCAAAAAGGACAAGGAAAATCAGAGGATAGCTCCAAGAAGACTATCACATGTCACTATTGTGGTAAGCTTGGCCACATGAAGAAACACTACGGGAAGTGGTAGGCTGATCAGAAATCCAACCAAGAAGGGGTCTCAACAGAAGGCCCATGTTGCAGAGCATACTGAGCAGAAGGAGTCTGCCTTCTATGCATTCATGGCCAAAAGACCAACAGATCATGTTGAATCTTTTGCAAGGTATATTGATTCTAGAGCGTCTCGGCATTTTACACACAGAAGAGATTGGTTCACGAAGTATAAGGCTTGCTCTGATTTTGTCATCTTTGGAGGTGATGAAGAGTACACAATTGTCGGCAAAGGCAACGTTAAAATTACATTTGTGAGGAGAAATCTCATATTTTTCAATGTATACTATGTTTCGAGCATGGAGCTCAATTTGCTCTCTGTGAGTCAAATTATGCTACACTGTCTGAAGTTGGATATCATCTTCAACTCACATAAGTGCCACATTGTTGACAAGGAGTCCAAGAAAATTGTTGTAGTTGGGCTCGAAGATCATGGCATGTATAGGCTAGTTGATATTGGAGAGTCTCAGGAGCATGCAATGGCTGCAAAGAGTTCATCCATAAGCACTCTTTGCCATTAGAGGTATGGGCATCTCAACATAGCCTACCTCTCTCAACTGGCTCAAGAGAATTTGGTAGAAGGTTTAACTGAGACTCAACACTCGACACATGGTGTGTGTAGAGCTTGCCAAGCAGGGAAGCAACATTGAACTCCATTTTTAAACAAATGATCTTGTAGAGCATCCAAGGTCCTTCAACTGGTTCATGCAAATGTTTGTGGACCAATGAATACTGCATTGGTCACTAGTGTCAGGTACTTCCTCTTATTTGTTGATAATTTCAGTAGGAAAATGTGGGTGTTCTTCCTCAAAGCAGAACCAAATGTGTTTAATGAATTTCAGAAGTTTAAAGCATTAGTTGAAAAAGAGTCAGGATGCCCAATCATCACTCTTAGTCAAATAATGGGGGTGAGTTTTGTTCCAACGAACTCGCCAACTTTTGTGCTAAACACAATATCAAGTGTCAACTTACCACACCCTACACTCCTCAACAAAATGGAGTTGTTGAGCAGAGAAACCATACAATTACAGAAATGGTTGTTTGTATGTTGGAGAACATAAATGTTCCAACCGAATTTTGGGTTGAAGCAGTGTCTACTACAATATACCTTAACAAGTCTCCCACACAAGCCGTCAAGAAGATGACCCCAAAGGAAGCATGGTCTAGAAGGAAACCAAGAATTAGCCATCTTAGGATTTTTGGTTCTACTACATATGTTTGGATTCCAAATGCAAAGAGGACCAAACTGGATTCCAAAAGCCAGAAGTTGATGGTTACAAGATATAATGGCAATCATAAGGCCTATCGAGTGATTGATGTGGACACTGATCATTTAACATTCAACAGGGATGTCATTTTCAATGAAGGTGGGCCCTTTCAGCTCACTTCTCTCATCAAGAGTCCTAAGGATTAACCTCTAAAGACTAAAGATTTGGATGTAAGGCTTCCATTAGCTTCACCTGAAGGGAGGGATTCTGATGATTCTGACCTTATGGAATCTCTTAGGCAAAACCTTATAGCAACATATTTCCCTCAAGACAACCTGAACCAACATCTAGATGATTTCATTTCAAACAACCCAAGTCATGATGATCATCCTAATTTGGAAGAAGATGCATCTACTCTCCAGCCTAAGTGGTGGGAGAAGCTCATTGGTGATGTTCGAGATGATGAACTTGTTGAGGGTAGATCGTCTAGAGGCAAGAGCAAATAGAATACAGTGAATTTTTCTCTTATGGCCAACATTCACAGTGTTTATGAGCCCCAGGACTATTCAGAGGCAAAAGGTAAACCTGAATGGGAAAAGGCTATGGAATCTGAACATCAGTCTTTTGAAAAACAACACTTGGGTTCTGTCAAATCTTCCACTAGGGAAGAAACCCATTGGCTGCAAATGGGTCTACAAAGTGAAATACAAAGCTGATGGAGCACTTGATAAATACAAGGCTTGACTGGTGGCTAAAGGGTTCTCGCAAAGAGAGGGCAATGGCTATGAGGAGACATTTGCACCCACAACAAAGATGAGCACCATCTGACTTGTCCTAGCCATTGTAGCACAATTTGGCTGGAAGGTCCATCAAATGGACGTAAAGAGTGCCTTCCTCAATGGAGATTTGAAGGAAGAGGTCTACATGTCACAGCCTCTTGGTTTCAAGGTTGCAAGCAAAGAGCATAAGGTATGCCCCATTCTTGAGGGCTCTTTATGGCCTAAAACAAGCTCCCAAGGCATGGTACTTGAAGATTGACAAGTATTTGGTTGCACATGGTTTTCAAAGGAGTCCCTTAGATGCCAATTTGTACGTCAAGAGCACTAGTAGTGATAGCATTCTTCTTGTCATCATGTGGATGATATCATCATTACTGGCAGTAAGTTATGTTTGCTTGAGCAAATCAAGTTGAATTTGTGTTAGGCATTTGATATGATAGATTTGGGTCTTTTGCACTATTGTCTTGGTGTAAAAGTCTGGTAGACAAGTGGCAATATTTTCATTTCTCAGTCTAAATATGCCAAGAGTTTGTTGGAGAAGTTCAGGATGATAGATTGTAAGATCTCATCTACACCCATGGAGAAGGGGTTGAAACTTTCAACCAAATCAGACTCACCAATGGTTAATGAGTCAACATTCAAGCAATTAGTTGGCAAAGCCTCATTTATCTTACAGCTACTAGACCTGATTTAAGTTACGTTGTGAGCTACATTTCTCGTTTCATGATTACCCCTAAGGCTAAACATTGGGTTGCAATGAAGCGAGTACCAAGATATGTGAAAGAGACATCTAACTTTGGCATTTTGTATAGCAAAAGCAAAGATCCGAGGCTGGTTGATTTTACAGATTCAGATTGGGTAGGTTTTGTTGATGACAAGAAGTCTACTTCTAGATATGTTTTCAATCTCAATAGGAGTGCAGTCACATGAACCAATAAGAAGCAACAGGCAGTAGCTCTTTCCTCAACAGAAGCGGAGAATCAGGGAACAGTTAAAGCGACATTTGAGGTAGTATGGCTTCGAAGAATGCTTTCTGACATGAAAATGTCTCAAGCAAGGCCTTCACCCTTGTTTTGTGACAACCAAGGGGTGCTAAAGCTTGCCAAAAATCCAATCTTCCATGAGCGCACATAACATGTAGAGCTTCATTGTCACTTCATACAACAACTTGTTGAAGATGGATCAGTAATGTTGCAATATGTTCCAACTGAGGATCAAACTACAGACATTCTTACCAAGTCCCTAACTCCTAACAAATTTGTAAAATTTAGGGGTAAACTTGGTGTAGTTAGTAGAATGACCATTAAGGGAGGGTATTAAAGTAAAATTGTTATATTTAATGGTCATCTTAGACGTTTAGTTTAATTTCAGTTAGCTTAGATTGCTTTCATTTAGTTTTTAGTAATTGTTTGTTTATTGCTTTAGTTCACAATTGTTTCTAATTTAGAAACATCGTTCTTGTAATTTATTATTTAAAGGTTCCTCTCATTGTTTAATCAATCAATTGCCATTTCAAATTCAATGATAATTGGAACCTTAGATGGTCTGATAAAGACTGGTCTCTTATTTTCAAGTTTATGTGGTCTTCTGTTTGTGAGCCAAAGAAAATTTATTTTAGGTGATTGCTCATTTTGAAAAAACTTCTTGCTTTCAATGGGGTGTCTAGTTTGGGTATCCCAATGACAATCAATGTGTGTAAACACTACAACATAACTGAATCATTTGATCACTTACTTTTAGAACGCCCTTTAGCCTTTAAGACTTGGTCTATTTTCTTAAGCAATTACTTGGGTTGGGATAATAAAATAAGTTATAACTGGTCTGAAATCTTGTTTGGTTATGTTAGAGTCTTTTCTAATGAGCTTAATAAGTTTTGGTTTGTTCTTACTGATGAAATCTTGTGGCATATCTGGAAAGCAAAAAATGATGAACTTTTTGTTAGATTAATTGTCATTGATGTCAAAGGAAATATTTTGAAGGAAATCGTTAAGGCCAAAGGGCACTAAATCGCCATCTTTTGGCTATCATTCTTGGCCAACTTCATATGGAGTTCAAAGGAAAATTGTAATTAAATATAAGCGTTTACAAATGACAAACTTCATATATATGGCTGACTTCTTTTGTTTACCCTTGGTACCTATGTTATTGGTAAATAAATTTAATTTATTATTTGTTTTGGGCCAAACCTACATGCTGACCAACCACACTTCAGTAAATGTTCCAAAGTATATATAAATGAAGTTTATATTGCCCAAGTTTTAAAATGTGAAGGGATGATAAAAAGGAGCAGCGATTATTGTATATCATAAAGCAGTGATTCCACTTATTAAGACGCAGCGATTCATTATGAAAACACAGAATTTATGTTTATGAAGGCATCGATTCTATGTGATAGGATATATGAAAGCATTTGAGGATAAATAAAAGAGTTTAAAGGCAGTGATCATATCTTAACAGAAAGCTCATGTCTTTCTAAAAGAATATCACTCTTCAGAAGGATGTCTCTCTTCATAGAGACATAAGGATATAAATGGAATAAGAAGTATGTAGAGAAAGTGCATGTAGAAGACAAAGTGATAAATATTATATACACCAGCAATTTTATGTGAAGCAGAAAGTAATTGAAGACTATTCAAAGGGAGATTTTGAAGGAGAAGTATCAAAAGAAAAAACAATACTTTATCTATCAAGAGGTTGGTGCCTCATACTGAGTTGATGCCTCAATTTTGACAGGGTTGGTGCCTTGTATCAAGAGATTGGTGTCTCTCACTGAGTTGGTGCACAGTCTAAGGGATTGGTGTCTCCATTAGGTTGATGCCTACGAAATTGTATTCAAGTGAATTATATAAAAGCATTATCTTGCCATGGCTTTCTCCAGCAAGGGTTTCCACATAAATTCTGGTGTTCTTGTGTTGCAATTTGTTAGATCTTGCATATTGATTATTTATGAATAATTTGGTAGAAGTTTGGTTGCATATTGATCAGTATAATTGTGTGCTCGTCACTTTTCCAAGGCAAAAAAAGCATTTTATTGTGTCATTCTTTGAGCTCCACTTTCTTTAACATAATGATGCAGGTTTTGTTGACTTTGGAGACCCAAAGAGCAGGTTTATGATTGTTTTAAAAGAAGTGCTCACCCTGCTTTACAAGAAAGAGGTGGGCAGTGCACATTTCTGGCCCCAAGACAGAGATAATTTAGACAAGGATGAGCTACAGCTTCCAAAGGAGTACATGGACAAGCACAAGGATAGCAGACTGAAGTGGAAGTGAAAAAGAACTCAAAAAATTTTGAAAGATTTGAGTCTATTTTGAAGGATCTGGACCTGGCTGATGAGGCCGATCCTGTCATTGGGACGTTTGAGTCTGATTACTATGAGAATGATAGTAATCAAAGATGTTGCTGGGAATGGTAGATTGTCTTATTTGCTGGTCTTGGTTGGTTCGGATGATATTTAAGATGTATTTTTATAACATTCTTACTGTCGGTTGGTTATACTTTTGTTACCCAATGGAGGTTGATTTGGTCTGTGGGTTGTCTTAATTATTGTTGGCTCTTAGCTTGGCCTGAGCATTAAAATTAATGCTTGCACTCATACTGTAATGGTGTACCTGCTTTTGGTTTTATGGAAAACAATCTCTAATTTTTTTTAAGTTAAGAACAATTATTAAAATAAAAAAAATTAATGATTCCAATCAATTCTTTAAAATTTTGGGTACAGTTAATTCCAAAAGCCTTTTTCTAAACAATTACAATATAAAAACAATAATCTTTACATATTATTTTTAAATTTAAATCTGGATATTTTTTAATTTAACTCCAAATTCTAGGTAGTAAGTTAGTTAACAAATTTTATTTTAATATTTCTAATTTTATTATTTTCCAGTCGTGACATGTAGAGGCAGAGACAGTCTTTTATGAATGGAAATATTGTTGCCTAACTCCCCCACCCTAGGTAGTAAGTTAGCTAACAAATTTTATTTTAATATTTCTACTTTTATTATTTTACAGTCACTACATCTAGAGGCAGAGACAGTCTTTTATGAATGGAAATATTGTTGCCACTATCAGATGAACTTTGTGGAAAGAAATTTCATGGCAATTAGACAAAAATGAAGGTTCTATTTTTTGACATAATGGAAAAGGAGGTTGAACCCTGTCCTAATGAAAAAGAGTCGGAGACAAATCTATCTCCTAGAGATCTGACACACAGGAAGCTTTCAATATATTGAACAAAGTGATTTTAGTTTCATTTTTTTCCTATATGATGCCAATGTATCAGCTCTCCAATAACAACAACAAAAAGCTAAAATATTTACTAAATGCAAAAGGTCATCATATTATCATATTAAAAAAAAGGTACAAAGATGGGGATGGGACCAAATGCACTAGCTCCAAACAATCTAAAAGATCCATGATCCATTTGAAAAAACAACACACTTAAATGCAAACTAATTCCAATCCTTCCTAGTCGTTCCATGTAACAAACAGTGATGTCTCAATTAAATATTGAACTTGAAACCTTAGAGCATGGCAAAGCCATAATAAAACCAAGTTTCTCAAACAATAAATTATTTTGAACAGGAAAAAAGGATAAACTAATAACCTTTTAAAAATAATAGATACACCTAGCCCTTTGCATTCTTTTATGGGAAACTTCTTCTACCAAGCCAGTGAAATTCTTTCATAGATGCTGCCTGTTGAGTCCTTTTGCCCTCTGCCATCACAGCCTGGTACAAAGAAACAGATATTAAAATCAGAACATAAAAAATAGGGATTATAAATGGTCAGCTCATCTAAATAGATAGTGGGACATTCCCATTAATTTGCATCAAAGACAGGAAACTAGTTTTACAATTCTCAAACAAGCAATTGGAAGCTCTAAATAGAAGTATTTAATTTATGTAATTTGAGCACAAAGTTCAACTAGCAGAACAAAAGAAATGTATCTGGCCCTCTCCCATCCATTAAGGAACTATAAACTGGATTACATTTAGGGAACACAGTAGAAAAGAAAAATTTGTATCATTTGGACCACAATGTTCAACTACTGGAATGATAAAAAAAGAGTAAGTAAAAATAGAAATTGGATTGATTTTCTGAATCAAGAGGGAATCCATTTTCTTCACCCAATTAAATCCACATAGGAAGACAGCAGGACTAACCTTAATAAAAACATAAATAAATAATGAACAAAGTCAGCAGAGAGCTAGAAGGAGACAACTCCAAAGTAATCAATATACTTTACAAAACATGTGTATTTATACAAGTGAATAATGCCAAGTTCCTAAGTTTAGAATCTCAGCATATGAAGAGTCATTCTTGACTCCCAAGCAACAACTATAAAATATTGTATGACACATAAAAAAAGTTACAAACACAAGATTACATAAATATTATCCAACATAACGTATAATTACACAATGCACAAGAATAAACACTATCCAACATAGAGAATGAAAATAAATCTAACATAGATTAAAGATTCTTAACAATACTCTTCTCTGTTGACTCATAATTTCAAAAGCTATTCAAAAATAATAAATTTTTAATAAGAATATGAATCCTACTTCCAATTTTGCCTGCAAAAGGTCAAGTGCTGGGCCTTCTTGAGTGCTAAGGTCCAGAAGTTCAGAACTCTCCATGTTTGATTGTCCCATTTTGTATAAACAATATCGAATATTAGGTTCCAGCTCTTCAACACGCTGCCGGCACAAGACCTGATTTTCAATATCCCCAAACTTTCCCAGCTCATCATAGACAGCCCTGTATGACAAATAAAACCAAAGAAAAACAGTAAAGCCAAAAGCCTGTCATTCTCTACAGTAACAGCTCAACAAATCAAATAATTTTGAATTCTTTTGGGAGAAGTGCAGGCCAGTAAATGATCAAGTAAAACAGCAGAGGAAAGATGAAAGAGAAGTGCACAAAATCCATGTAATTTACAAGTGAGATGCTATGATAAAAAATTCTTGCAATTGGGAAGAGACAAGTCTGGACAATGATAGACATAATGAGTAAATGCTGGAAAAATAATGTAATAAAAGCTAAATAATCAAGAAGAGATGAAGAAATCCTATAAGTAGCAAAATAAGACACATTCATTTTCAACACCAAGTAACCAGACAAAAAGGAAACCTATAAACTGCAAAAAAAAGCATTCATCCCAACACCAAGCAACCAGATGTATGCATACTAATAAAAAATAAACAAAAAAGCATCTACACATATAGCATCTGATTGAACTGCTAGACCACAACCCAATAAGATAACTATTTAATGCAAAATATGACTCTATTCAATGTTTCTAGTTATAATGGACAAAACCTTAAGAGAAAAATATGCCAGCATAATGGGCATGAAAGGTCAGGTCAAACCTGGCACGTTTAAAATCCATCAAAGCTGTTTCCCAATTCTGTTCTCGCTCCAATAGCAAGCTCCCCCTCATATAACATGCATATGCCTGCTCACAACAGGATGAAGAATTAGACGTCAACTATTAAAAAGATAATATTATTGCAAAATAAAATACATCTTGAAATCTTTTATATCTCAGTCCAAAACCAAATAATACAAAATATAAGTTTGACATCAAATCACCATTAAATTGGACTAAAGATCAGCCATATATTAATATTTTATGAATGGAAATACTAATAAAAGATCACTACTATAACGACTGACTGCAATGGATGCCAATAAAGAATTTCAGATCCTCTATTTTAACTGTTTAGGCCACTACAACTAATCATATATGTTGCCAGATCATACAACAAAAATGAACATAAATTTCATATTTGTAGCTTCAATAATTCAAGGAATGAAAGTGTCATGCGCTCCCTGAACATTAGCAATAATAGTAGGTACAAACAACATATAGTTACCGATTTTACCAACAATCCCACTCTAGGGCCAAGACAGTCTCTTATCTAGACACTACAGAACTTAATTGGTGAAACATGGTGGACATTTTTAAGAAGATATAACTCTATTAGAAGAACATAGCACTGTTCATGCAAAAGATTGTGCAATGCCTATCATGCCAATAGAAAGTAATTGCACAGCATAGTAGCCCTGCAGAAACTTTCTCACACTTTACATCCAAAAAATTCACAATAAGAATTTACATTTACACAGCAGGAAATTAATTGTTAGTACAATAAAAAGGGTTTTAGCGAAGACCTCACAATGTGAGGCAAAATGGGGATGAAGTCTGGACTACCAAAGTAGAATTATGTGTCTCTTGGGAGAAAGACAATATTACATTTTCACCTTCATGATGATGATACGATTTTTGAAAGAATATAGAAAGAAGAAAGAGATGATGACTGCCCCATGGACAAGATTTCTCCTTCAAACCAATCTGGACACCTGCAGAACCTTCAATAAAGACAAGAATGCTGACAAGTCATTTTATCAACACTGAGAGAAAAACAGTCACATGCAATGGAAAGGTTAAAGACTGACACATGCAATGGAAAAGCCAAACAAATGTAGATGCAGAGCAGAAATGACAGTGTAGCAAATACATATATAAGCTAAATGGTAACCACCTCTTTCATTACAGAAAAGACAGTGACATCTGTAGAATTGTCTATTTCACACAAGTCCAAACATTTTACAGAAAGCAGATGAAGGCATGCCCAGCAACTATTTGGCCAAAAATCAAACAATCCACAGAGTTATGTTTCAAGGATTGTGGTGGCCTATTTATTAATCCAATGCTTGTGCTTAAGTTCAGAAATGTGAAATCTTCCACTGCACACGATTGAGGCAATATCTTGCCATTCAAGCCAATCTCGTCTACAAGTCCTGTCAAATGATGGTCCACTGACTTGCTTGCACCTCTTACATTGATCTCAATCTAAGTATTCTTGTTACATTTGATAGCTTCAGTAAGTGGCCAGAAGTCATTGCAAGAAAAGCGCATGAAGCAGATACCATACAAAATTTCCTTAATACTAGCCATTCACTTTCACTACACTCTTTGAGATTCAGACTGTTTGTGGTACATAAATTGTTGATATTGTCATTGTTGGCTTAACTCATAAATTGATAAATCATTGCTGCAAAAAAGTGCTTTGTACCTACAGTACACAAATAATATAGCCAAAGCCTCTGTTAATACTGTTGCTCAATACCATTATAAGTCATGTGGTAAGGATTATAAGAATTGGAACAACTACCATCTAGAATGTACTTTGGCACATTATTGGCATGTAGAAGTTGCAAACTGGTTATGAAACAGATGAGCTTTTAAAGTTTCATAATTCATCATTACCAATTGTCACAACCAACTGATGAGGTGATAAGCACTCTTAGAAACTGTGCCTTGAAAACTCAACCAATTAGATGAAACCTGTCAATTTATAAACTAGAGTTAGCAAATCTGGTATATCTGCATTAAAGTCACGCATGATTGCAACCACAAAAAAACAGCCACTGCAAGAAAGGGATTGGCTACCACCATTTGATTCTCAGCTCAAACAAAAGCAGTTAAACAAAGAATCTGTATGGTTGGTGCTACCACTTTCAACAAATATGAGAACAACTTAAGGGAATTGAGGAAGCTAAATGGAGAATTGATGCCCTGTAGATTTAATGACCACCAATTAAACTCCATAAGTATTTGGCAGAACACAATCAAAATTGTATCCATCACATAGAAGCATTAATCCTCAAAAACTCACAAAAATCCCGATCTTTAAAAAATCTTCAACCGAAACAAATTTTTCCCCAAAAAATCCCAATTTAATCAGCCATGATTTTCAACGATTTTTAAGGGTTTAAATCACAAAAAGATCGCATAAAAATTGCAGAATCTGAAAAATTGCCCAACCAACCTATCGCAAAACCATAACAGTGTGAAATTGCTATTTAATTGGGTTTTTTCATTGATTTTAGCACAAAACTGAGTACTGGCTGCTGGGATGTGGTTCTCCATCAAAGATTCACTAGAGTTCATCAGATTGTTGAGGCAAATCACAGGTAGGCAACCTTGAGTGGACATATATTTCTAATAGATGTTAAGGACATTAAAATAGAGACACGTTCTTTGGTATGCTTCTACATTTGATGTTGAGGACATTAACATGAAATGGTTAAGAGATGTGTTGCTTTTTTCTCTATATTCCACACAATTTAGTGGAAAATAGTAGACAATATCATAAATACTAAGTAGGGCTTCTATCTTATTTTTTAAACATATCCAAAACTTACAAAAGTACTTGCCAAAAGTAAATATAGAAACCCAGAGTAAACTGAAGTGAAACTCTATTGGCTAGATATCAACCTGAAGAGGTTTGTTTTCTTTGAATTCTTGTGATCCTGACTATTCAAAAGAATTTTAACATTTCAATTGTCAACAATAATACCAAGGTGGTTGTTTTAGAAGCATTTTCTATTACTTTATCTTGAGCTATTTGATTCAAAACCTATTAAGTTGTACTTTGCAATTGCTTCCTTTGTCATATAATTTCCCTTTCCCACTCTTCATATAGTTCTCTTTGACATTGTTCTAGAAATAGCAAGTACTGTTAAAGCACAAATACAAACCAATTAATTCTCATTTTGTAATTTATGATTACTCAAAAAAGGAAATTTGTCTTTTTAATGACTTTCTTAAGTATGAGGATTTTGAGATCCTAGAAGCCAACTTGGATATCATAAGGTTGAACGACTTAGGAGAAGCTCTAAACTAGGAGCTTCATCATCAGAACTTGTAGCCCTCTACCATAGCTCTATTTGTAGTAGCAAAAATGTCATGTCCCCAATTTGGGACCTATTTCCAACTTGCGGGAAAAGCATTTTTAAATGCTAATTAAAATAATATTAAATAATAATATGATAATATTAATATTAAATAATAATAATACAAAAATTAAATATAATAATAATAATAATAAATTTAAATTATTGATAAATAATTTTTAGGACCTAGGTCAACCCATTTGGGAAGGCATTACTGCTTCCTATTTATATCGACATGTTTCAACTGTGAGCCTTCACATATCACAATTTGAATTGGAACATAGCTTTCGGGCTTTCAAGGACGTAGTCTCCTATCAGTCGACCAGAGTGGGACGGAAACCTCACTCTGCAATTCGTGATACCATCTCCTATCTCAGTTCGCATTCCTTGATTTTGGTCTGCATTAGATTTGGCGCACTCTAGTACTGGTGCGACTCACCATTCATAGGGCCTCCAAGAGTCATCGCCTTTCTAGGTGACTTCCAAATGTCCACACGGGCAAAGATTACTCATTTCGTCCCCATTATTTGGCGGAGCATTTGACACGACATTTCAACGGGTCTCAACTAGACGGGAATTGCATCTTACAGAGGCTTGGGAAGTTCCTAGTTCCTATCGTGCCGACTCCAAGGAAGACAACCACTACATCACTCCAAGCCTGGAGATGAGTTGTCGTAGAAGTCCATGGTAGCAACGACATCATACAGATTTACCGTATCAATCAGCAGAGTCTTCATACACTGTCAATCATTACTAGCGTAGGAGACACCTCATGAAAGAGCACACAGGACAATTGCAACTCAAGGATTTCAAAATCGAACAAGACTCAACTATCTATTGATCTTCCATTATTCAAGCTACAAGTGAGACAATCAGCTGATACCAGCATTTGTTCGGGCTCAGATCTTGGAGGGATTTCCAGAATTTGTGAAACATTCAATATCCCTGCTTGCATGAAGTGATTTGAGCGCTAGACCCTTCATCATGGACATTGTTGTAATTCTCAATTGCATTGTGAGATCCATTATTGTTTTCGTCAACCATACTCTGTATTTTCAGTACTTGGACTATTACAGTGTATCAGCGCTTGAATCTTGCCAACTTGCGGGTCTATTTTCTTTTTGACGCATGCAGATCTACATTGGACAGGAGAAATAACATGGATTGGAGATGTAGTTTACCCAAATTCTTACCCAGAGTTGAGGACATAGACCTTGTCCAAGAGCTATTATTGAAAGAATGAAAAAAGATAGAAGAGTACGCGTCTGAAGCCCCTAAAATCTTGGACCAATACTGGAGTTTGTCAGATCATGCAAAAGCTTGTGTTCCCCTTGATGAGTACTTGAAGGCACTCGAGTCCTACTACCCCCACAAAAAGGGACTTTATGACTACATAAGGGAAAAGAAGAAAGAAGAGAAAGATTCAAAAACTGCCAAGGAAGAGATTAAAGGGCCAAAGCCAGAAGAATCAGTCTCAAAACAAGAAGAGCCCAAGGTGATAGAACATAAGCCAAACGCACAAAAAGAGGAAGTCATAGAAGTGATTGCACCCCTTGAAGACGTCAAAGGAGAGCTTGAAGTGGAGAAGATTTCAGCTATGCATAAGGGGGTCAAGGAAGATATGATGATAATATATTAGAAAGAAGGATCAGAGTTTCAAGCTAACCAATAGGAGGACACCTCTATGACAAAAGGTAGTATTGTCCAAGTTGCATCAGCCCAAACCCAAGAATTGTAGGTCTATCAAGGAAACCCCATGATAATGCACTCTAATTACATGGAGGGCCAAGAAACTTTTACATTCCCTTGTTCCAAGATTGATCAAATCATTGATGGAGTTTGGATGAGAGATGTTTATCTCGTCTCAAGGTTGCATAGCGATATTCTTCAACAGAGCATGCTAGAAGAAAATGTTGACATTAGGATTTGTATGATTGATGAAGTGCCTCAAGAGATGTTGCAGAAGGGCAATGATGCTAGAGATGGTTACATCAAGATAGCCCAACAAAATGGCAAAGCAGTGACTTTCAAATTGATATGGGATCCTAGTATACAAGCGCGAATTGCTTGAGGACAAGCAATTTTCGAGACTTTACTGAGCCTCCAAGGCTTCTTGCACATTGCAATGTACCTCACCTTCCTATTCCATATGAATGCTTGTCCTGATCATGCCAAAATCATTTTATCTTATCTTACAAACATTATTCTACTTGATACAAGTTACCTTTTGCACCTATAGGTTCAGGGCAAGATCCATATTTTCCCCAACTATGGGATCCTAGTATACAAGCGCGAATTGCTTGAGGACAAGCAATTTTCGAGACAGGAGGACTATCATGTCCCCAATTTGGGACCTATTTCCAACTAGCAGGAAAAACATTTTTAAACGCTAATTAAAATAATATTAAATAATAATATGATAATATTAAATATTAAATAATAATATGATAATATTAAATATTAAATAATAATAATATAAATTAAATATAATATTAATAATAATAAATTTAAATTATTAATAAATAATATTTAAATTTAACTAATATTTGGCACTTGGGTCGACCCATTTGGAAAGGCATTACTGCTTCCTATTTATATTGACATGTTTCAACTTTGAAGGCATCAGATATCATGATTTGAATTGGAGCGTAGCTTTCAGGCTTTCAAGGACGTGCCTCCTATTAGTCAACCAAAGTGGGACGAAAACCTCACTTTGCAATTTGTGATACCATCTCCTATCTCAGTTCACATTCCTTGATTTTGGTCTGAATCAGATTTGGCGCACTCTAGTATTGGCGCAACTCACCATTCACAGGGCCTCCAGGAGTCATCACCTTTTTGGCTAACTTCCAAACCTCCACACGGGCAAAGATTACTCATTTCGTCTCCACTGATTGGCAGAGCATTTGACACGACATTTCAACAAGTCTTGACTAGACGGGAATTGCATCTTATAGAGGCTTGGGTAGTTCCTAGTTCCTATCGTACCAAACTCCAAGGAAGACGACCACTACATCACTCGAGGCCTCGAGACGACTTGTCGTAGGAGTCTATGGTAGCAGCGACACCATACAAATTCACCGTAACAGTCAGTAGAGTCCTCATACACCACCAATCATTACCAGCATAGGAGACACCTCATGAAAGAGCACATGGGAAAATTGCAACTTAGGAATTTCATAATCGAACAAGACTTAGCTATCTATTGGTCTTCCATTATGCAAGCTACAAGTGAGATGATCAGCTGATACCGGCATTCGTCCAGGCTCAGATCTTGGAGGGATTTCCAAAATTCACGAAACATTCAGTATCCCTTCTTGCATGAAGTGAGTTGAGCACCAGACCCTTCATCATGGACATTGTTGTAATTCTCAGTTGCATTGTGAGATCCATTATTGTTTCTGTCAAACATACTCTATATTTTATTATTTTTAGTACTTGGATTGTTACAAAAAAGTCATTGGCTACATTCAATTTTTTGGAACTTCGTACTTGGTTTATAGGTTGACTTTGTAAAAACTATATTGTAATTCAAATTTTATCAATTGTAACCATCTAGTTATTATTTATGAACTATTAAGTATGCCTTGTGCAATGCAAAGTAATCAGTGATATGAATACAAACAACAAACTCCTATTTTCTACAATTCATGTGTTAAACTCTCTATTTTATTTGCTCTCTATATCTCTATGCTATGGAAACGCCATTAAATTTATTTTTCTTAAAAGTAGTTGTCTCTTTTTTACAATTTTTTACGTTTTTTCTTAATCCAATTTTTTCCCCATTTTCTCTCGATATTTTTAAAAATTCTTATACATTTGGTTTGCCCATTTTTTCCCCAAACGTTTTTGCTACTATGGAACTCCATCTTACACAATTCAAAGTGCTATCTCAAGCCTGGCAATGAGATTACCTTTTACTCATCCCTCTTTTCATCCACATAATGCCATGTGTCAATTACATGAACCTGCTTGAACGTTCTTTTGTCAGAGGCAATCATTAGCCACCTTTTTGCCTAGCTTACCTGTCAGACAATCACAGGAATCGGATCTTTGTATGCTTGTACATAACTTTGGGGCCCACAAGCACGTCCAGGTCAATAATTACAGTTTACTGAGCCTCCAAGGCTTCTTGCACATTGCAATGTACCTCACCTTCCTATTCCATATGAATGCTTGTCCTGATCATGCCAAAATCATTTTATCTTATCTTACAAACATTATTCTACTTGATACAAGTTACCTTTTGCACCTATAGGTTCAGGGCAAGATCCATATTTTCCCCAACTATTTGTTTTGTTTGTATTAACTAGTCATCTACCCCTCTAGTGCCTATGCACTCTTACCTGTCTAATTAGTCATTTTATTTTTTAGCCTCAATCATTTCTACATATAGTTGCCAGTACATTTACAATCACCACTAGCAAAATCTCAAAAATTGTTTGGCAGTAGCAATTCACTGGCTAACTATCCACACCAACCATTTCACTTACAATCACAACAGCCAAGGCCATAGTTTTCACAATCGCCGATTAATCTTCGAGTGGACGATTAATCGCCAGATTTTAAGCAAAACGATCATTTTCTACCTTTACTTGCCAAATGCTACAATAGTTTTAATGGTTGATTTTTGCCCTCATTTTCGCATGGATAATTTAGGGTTTTCATGCGTTTTTTTTTTTTCGCATTTTCTACATTTTTTTCTGCATTTTTTTTGCCTGCTTTTGCCGCCACTCTTGGTTTCTCCTCCTCCAAACTCTATATTGCTGGTATTGACCTTTCATCATTGGTTTCTGCTGCAACCTGAAAGTAGGGTTTCGAAAGGTTTCGACGGGTGTTTTAGAGTATGTTTATTAAAATGAAAATTACAGCCAAGATCCTAATAACAAGCACTTTTAGGTTTTAACATTATAGATTCGCATAATTATTATACAATGTATATTTTATATAATAAAAAATAAATTATAAATAATATAATTATATTATTTATTAATATTATATATTGTAGTTTTTAACAAAACTATTAAATACATATATAAAATTATTTAACTAATTGTTAATAATTATTATATTTTTTATATAATACAAATGAGCACATTTAGGTTTTAACATTACAACATCATAGTTAAGTATATATTAGCATAATTAATATATATTATATATTTTAAATTTTTATATAATAAAAAATAAATTATGAATAAAATAATTATACTACTTATTATTATTATATATTATATTCTTTAACAAAACGATTAAATACATATATAAAATTATTATAATTAATAGTTAATAATTATTATATTTTTTTTACAAGAAATTTTGCTACTTTTTAAGTTGTCGAGTATTTGCCGAGTGTTTTCTGAGTGGTTGCCAAGTATTTTCCAAGTCAAAAATTTT
Source organism: Sequoia sempervirens (assembly GCA_007258455.2). Classification (NCBI taxonomy): domain Eukaryota; kingdom Viridiplantae; phylum Streptophyta; class Pinopsida; order Cupressales; family Cupressaceae; genus Sequoia; species Sequoia sempervirens. The sequence goes on from VDFB02038304.1 coordinate 31,536, forward strand.
GGGCTTGCCGAGTACTCTCCGATTCCGAGTATGTAAACTATGGCCAAGGCCATATATCAAATTCGAACATTCAGGGTCCACTTGCAATTTCTCATGAAATCAAATTTGTTATGGATGTAGAGGAAGTTGTCAGAGTTGCTACTCTGCAGCTGTGTCAATTTCAATCCCTGCTTCATTTTCCCAAATTTCATGAATTTAAATAAACAATTCACAATGCCATAGAAACATTCACAGCCATACTCCATTGTGGAAGATAATTATGCAACTGATCCTCAAACAGAAAATTTGAGAAAAAAATACCAAATGGAATTATTTTCGAACAATTATCCCAAAGTATGCAGGTTCTAGAATTTACTTCAATTAAGTTTTGATTAAGGATAAAATAAGGTTAGAGAGAAAGTGCATCAACACTGACCCCGTCTCTCCAAAATAACTAAGATTTTAATATTCACAGCCAAGCAATGGAAAAAATGTGATTTTTTATTTTAATTTGGAGGGTTTTTGCTAGTATGGTTTAACCTGTAACATGACGTACTAAGGCAAAAATTTCAACTAGAGCAAAAATATAGCACTCTTACTCTATGATGCCATCATTACAACAACAAAAGGTTTATGAATGTTGCTTGCACATGTTCTCCAGCTAATTTTTCTTTGAAAGTGAAAGCTAAGTTTTTCAGAGACTACCATTTGTACCCTAATGTGCCCCGCATTACAACACCCCCAACCCTCAGCTAGTTTCAACGACTGACCTGCTTAAAGATTTGTCAATGGCCAATGCAATTTCAGAATTTGTTAGTAACTATGCTCCCTATAGACACATCTCCTGCCAAATTTGACCCCATCCCCCATAGGGGGCATTTCAGAGACACCCTGAAGGGTAGGAAATGTCAACAACCCATCTTCAAATTTGTAGAAAAACAGGAAAACTTCCGGGTACTTGTATTTTCTTTTTACAAAATGCACCGGTACATTAGGGGATGGCTAGCCATTCCCTGTGGCCCAGGCATGTTTTCAGTCACTTTTTTTACTCCATACAGCTGGGATGAAGCACCAACCTTCAGCATTAAAAAGTAAATACATTATTTTTCATATGACAGGTTTGAGGGCCGTTGTAAGAGGGAGGAAAACACATCAAAAGATAATTTTAGGATGCTGATTTCATAGTCCTTACCTTATCGATGCTGTCACAGGTCTGTATGGTACTGCTAGGATATGGAAACCCTTTACTCAGATTTAGTATCAGGACTGTTATAGCTGTATGAAGGCATTTCCCTCACATAGTGTTAATGTAAGAGAGAGTTAAGCCCTAGAAGACACTTTTCAAGCTATTGAAATCTCAGTCCATGCATGTGATATTGCATTCTTATACGATACATTCAGGTAATGGACAATCTGTAATATCCCCAAATAGGGATAATAGAAAAATAACAATATTTCCAAAACTAGGGCACAGAAAAATCTGAAACTTAATTTGCATATAAGGATTTCAACAACAAACTCAGAATTACAATCAGATTAATGATCTGCTTTTTCTGCTAAAAGAAATAAATTTCTGAGTATTATTGAACTTACAAAAAGTACAGGAAATCCTTTTATTTCTTCCCAGAAATTTCAGAAATGCATTACACATAAGTATGCAGATTTAAACATAAAATACCTCAGACCTTGATCAAACCCTAGCCACCCTCAAATATGGCATCAAACTCCCAAGACAAGGTAGCGCTAGGTCTGATTTACTTGCACTTTTGTTGTCATCCTCAAGAATGCTCAGAAAAGTGAAGATATCATGCCATAGTTGAACCAAATCTGAACCTTCAACTCTGAACTTCACCTCTAAATCGGCCTCCAAACCTGATAGACAATTGCAGCCCTGAAAACTGATGTGCTAGGATTTCACAAACCAAAGCTCTTCCACCGAAACATGCCCTTCTGACTAGGGGGAGCCCATATGTCTCTCTGAAACCAGAGATACTCGAGGGTTTCAGACCTTAAGCCAAGTTACAACAGTAATAAATAGAAAACTCACAACATAATCAGCTCTAAAAGAACCCTAGAGAGTTATATAATAACTCCCAAAGAGGTGAATTAATCTCAACCCTTGAATCACCACATCGTAATCCAAAGCTCCACACTAAAAACCTAAAAATTGATCCAATAAGCTCCTTGAAAACCTATGCCCCCATTTTGCCTTTTGTCACATGCTTTTTAAAAGTCACTTAAAGTACATAAAAAGAGGGGCAACCTAAGTCTTTTGGCTAAGAGTTACTTAAGTTGCCTAAAAAGACATGCCCACAACTTAAAATGACTCAAGTTCACTTAAGTTACATACAAAGATGTGCACACAACTTAAGAATAGAATATCATACAAGCCAAAGACTCCATACTTAACCAATAACACTCTAAATCCTCTTCCTCTTGGGTAATCCAAGGAAAGGACAGCCAATGTGCTGCTAATCTCATGATTTGAGTTGGAGACATTACACAATCTCAGTTCCAGTGTTAGAGAGTTAATTGTAGGTTCAATCCGGCTATGCTAATTTTGTACAGCAGCAAGTATATCAGCAATAAATGATTGTAAATGTAAGAAATAAATGAGCAATTTGAACACTTAAATGCATACCTTTTTATTTGATATTAACAAATTTTAGGGCCAGTTTAAGAGGGAAATTCAAAAATAAACTTCAAAAAGATAGCTTCAAGTTGTTCATGTCATCAGTTTGTACACCTGCTGTCATTTTTACATTAACAGATTTCGGGCCAGTTAAGAGGGAAAAATGCACATCAAAAGATAACTTTAGGATACTCGTGTCATCAGTCTGTACACCTGCTATTGTAGGTCTGTACAATACAGCTTGAAGATAGAAAACCTTCATTTGATCAAGTTTGGTGTCAGGACTGTTGCAGCTATATGAGCTTTTTTCCTGACAAAGTGTTTGTGTAAGAGAGAATTAAGCACTAAATGGCATTTTTCATGTTACTGATATCATCAGTCTATGAACCTAATATCACATCCATGTATGGAACAACTAGAGCAAGGAAATAATCACTTTTTCATGGTGAAGGTTGATGGTTCATCTCTGCTGTATAAAGCCAAAATTGCAGTGTTACCAGATGCTGATTAGGGACAGCTGCATATTTTCAATGTTTTGTCATTTTGCAGTTGAAACTTGCAGCATTTCGGCAATTTGTTGTAATTTTTATATAATATATATTTACATTGACAATGAAAGCTTATTAAAATGTCAATTCAAGTCTAATGTTGTGTATTAGGGTTTTATAAAGCCAATGATGAATGCCTTATCAATGTTATCATATGAATATTTAAATTTTCCTAATATATTAAAATTGTCTCTATTGTTTTAATAGCTGTCCCCTATCATCCACAAAAAAATGGGCACCCAAAAAACCCATCCCCCACCCTCCCCTTCCCGGAAGCTTGGGAGAACATATGTTAGTTACAGTATACTGAATCTTCAATAGCAGCAAGGGTACCCTTAAACACATTCAAGACATTCTCAAGAAACAAGTCAACTATTATATACATAAGGAACACTGTATATGGCACAAATCATACAAATTCCCACTTGGAATGTTGGTCAATGTTAATTGACAAACTTGAAAGAGCCCATTAAATGACTTGCCAAAGCAAAAACTAATGAAATTCTTATTGAGGCCCGCATTTCAGACAGAATTCATTCACATCAATAATTTTGCAAGTCAAAAGATGGAAGAGCCATCCATCCAATTTTGAAAACTCAAGACTCAAGTCCTTAAGCCAATGCTGATAAAGGGTGTTTCAGCTATCTCCTACTCATATCTCCAGCAAGAAGAAGAAAAAATGCATAAAGAGCAATTAAAAGGCCTTGAAGTTGAGATTCAACAAGCACCACAATAACAACCTTGATTTTTAAGTTAGGAATCTAACAAAGTGGACACATTGGTTGGTTTTGTTCAAGTTCTAGATGCCCACATCCATTTTTGTTCTGTTAGATTGCACCAACCTTTGTACGAAGCTTCATGGACACATATTGGGCCTCTATCAAAATTGTCTGGAAATATTCTGCCAATTTCTACACCACACATTGTTGTCTAAAATCCATGTTTTCAAACAGACAACTTTAGCAGTTCAAAATTATTTCAAAAGATTTAATTCCACAAGTTGTGTTTGACCACAAATAGGAGTAAAATGGACTATCTGTACAAGATGGATATCCAAAACAGTTCAATGGAAAGACAACATGATACATAAATTTGTCAAAAATATGATAAAATATACCTATCCAAAAGAGGCTAGAAAATGTAAATGAGTTCTTACTCTCTTGAACGTGAATAATCTGTAACCTATAGAAGCATTGATGTTGACCTATATTATTTAGCTTCAACCTAACTTGTAACCAAGTACCAAGCATACAATCAAAGCACAATTGAACAAATTCACTTGATAATAAGTAAATAAGAGGAAATATAGTGCAAAATAATGAGCAACTAGAGTAGCACCATACTGTTGCTTCCAATGAGGTTCTGGAGTCTCCTTTAGCAGTGCATAACTGGCTAAAATGATCAGCCCACTTCACTGCTTTTTTCAATCTACCAATCAAATGCTGCCGTTGACGTGAATTTGGTCTATCAGGTACTTGCTTTTTCTCCATAGCATAGCTCCATGCCCTTTCTGCCAGGTAAAGGACTGCATGAAGAAACCTGCGAAGAGCTTAAAAATATAAGGTTGTTCCTTATGTAGATAAAATCAAAACAATATACTCTGTGAAACATATACATCGGCACTAAATGTGAACTCAAAAAGGGAAAAAAATAGCACATAAGAAATACAACATAGTTATGCTCTAAAAGAAGACAAGAAATTTAAAATAAAATGAAAAATAAAGCAGTAGTTTCTGTTGATATTTAATAGTTTATAAACTGCAAAAATTGTGACTTTTCAATTCATAATTGACACTAAAGATGCGAAACTGTTCTCCGTTCTCCAGGTCCGTTTCCTCAGCAGAACCGTCAAACTCATTTCAATCTTCCACAAATACAATACAATATCAGGCTTGGAAACTGTGTAATATCAGCCGTTTCTCCTCCAAATATTATCTGCATTTATTTAAAAACAGACCACTGTCCCTAGACTTGCAAAAACACATGGAAACCATTGTTTAGTTTGTAATGCAACCATATCCAAGCACTTTCAGGGTAAAGGTACATGAGTAATCCTATTAAACCCCTGGGTTGATGGCTGGAGCCCAGCCATTGCCAAGCCCAGGTGGATTTCCTAAATAAGCACACTTTGATGTTCATCATTGGCTCCCATTGTTATTTGTCCTCATTAATTCAGTACTTCAATCATCTCAACATATCCCTCCTTTCAAAACATAACTTGTAAGCTATAAATCCATCCTTTTGAAACATAACTTGTCAGCTATAAATTCGTTGCAATGTCTCAAAGAGATTATTCACTATTCATTGTATAGAACAATTAGATAAATTCAGGTTTCTTAAAGGAACCATCCAGTGCAGATGTCAACCTCAAGTTGCCTCGTGGAACATCTGTAAATGCCTAAGAGGGCTAAAAAGCAGAGTGACCCTCAGCGTTTGTAAACAGCTATTATTCTAGCTAGAAGAGCTAAAAAGAAGATTGAAGCCCTTAAGAAGAGAGTTGTAGGATCTGCTCGGAAATTAATTTCATTTGAAAAGGTGGGCAGGGAAGATGGAAGATCCAAGTCCTCTTTATTTTTAAATCCCTAGTCATCAGTGAAAACCAACTCCTAATGCTTCTGCTTCAAAACCTTGTTGTAAATGCTCTAAACCTTGGAGCAGGGGTCATTTATGCAATTCAAAGGATCTTTAGGTGGTTTATGCACCCTTCTGAGTCTAAATTTAAGTCCCATGTTGAAGAGATCCCACTCTTGTTGAGCATCAACCAGAAGACCATTCTGAACCTATGGTAGAGACAGGGAAACTGTCATTGTCACTGGCAGCAATGATTGATTTAAGGTCTAGACCACCTTGATCCACTCAAGTTCTTTGCCCACATTAAAAAGAATAGGGTTTTGCTTATGGTATATCCTAAATATCTTGCTAAAACTTGAAAGAATTAAAAACCTCTGTTCACCTTGGCCATTGATCTTGTACAAGTCTTAAGTTGAAGCAATTTCTTTCTATTTGTGGGTGTAAAACATAGCATGTACTCTATTTAAAAAAGGAATAAATGAAATTGTGTTTTAGGCTTTTGTTTTAACAGCACACTTCTAACCATTAAACACTTACATAGTACTGTACAGAAGAGAACATATGTGGACGTGTTAAAACTATCACAAGAGTGTACCTGGTTTGAGATACTAGTAATACAGTTCTCCTTCTATGCCCCCAAACATCACGCAGAGATAAAGATGAAGAGGGAGATTGAAAAGACTTTTTCAAGAAAAACTTATCAGACTACAAATAATTTATCAAGTGCATGTTATTATACTTTCAACTAGTCACAAAGAAAAAAAATCATAATTAAAAACAACATATAATTATATAATCTTCATGAACTTTGAAATTTGGAATCAGTAAATAAAAATAACAGATCTAAATACCAGCTAAAAAGCACTAAACAAGCCCATTGGCATGGGAACAACATAAGGGCAATGAATAAACTATGTCCTTGGATAGGGCATGCCTGAAAGCTAGAAAATAGAACAATTTGTTACAAACCTCACATCTGTCACAGAGGACTCGGTTATAGCTTTTCGAGAGTACTTGCCACGACCATGAGTGATTTTCAATGACTTGTACAGCCTCCGCAACCGTGCAGAACAGTACCTCCTGCACCAAGCCATTGCAAGGAACACGGAATGATTTCCACACTGTACCATAATTAAACATTAAAAAGAAACATAAAAGACTGAATTAATAAACTTGACCATACAATGAAACCTAAAGGCTAGACTATGGCTACACAGAACAAAGAACATTTGATCATGAAACAAAAAATTTTGATTGCCAAGTTGCCACTAGTTTTCTTAATAATTCATTAACTTAAGTTGCTCTAAATTTTGACATTTCAGTGATGGATTATCCAACTTCTACTTATTGATGATAAATTTTCTACTTCAGGTGTAGATGGATTGGCAAGATCTGGTTTCATAGTTTAAAAAATTCAGCAGGCCAAAAAAATTTCTTGGACTTGGGACTTGGCAAAAACTCAGCATATTAAGAAAACATACAATTGCATAAAACAAAATTCAATTACATGCAAAATAGCATTAAAAGACATAATTGTCATGTCCCCAAAATCATAACCAAAATACGTAGTATTGGAATACTAAATCAGTATCAAAAATATAAACATAAAGGAAGGTAATTTAAAATATCATTATTATAATAGTCAAGTATAAAGAAATACAATTTAAAATATCATTATAATTATAATTATCATTGATAATATTATAATTATAATAGTCAGATATAAAATATAATATAATATTACGAATCAAAAAAAAATATAATATAATATTATTATAATTATAATAATATATATATAGAACAATTAGTAAAAATAATAATATTCAAAAGAAGCTAATAAAAGATTAGAATAAATGTAATATCCCCACCTGGTCGCCATAGGAAATCCACAAAAATATAATAATAAAATAAGTATACATTACCACCAAGAAAAGGCAGCAAATTGTTACCAAGGAATAAATATTAATTATGTCTTAAACAAGCCGACTCACCTTAAGAAATTGATTCATTATATTGTAGGGGCCGACTTACACTATAGAGACTTATATTCAATCAGTTTTATTATAAAAACATGACTTTCATAAAAGGTGCGACTGTTGAACAAATGGAAAGACGTGTCACTGGGTAAATAAAGATATAAATTGTCAGTATTTATCCAGCAAGGAGAAAAAAGTTAAGTTAGACGGAAAGGAGTGAAATATTAATAAGGAGGTAGCGATCAGCTTAAAGCAATTATAAGAGATAGAATTTAAATAAAAGAATGCAATCCTAAAAGGTCTAAAAGAATCCCGATCAAGAGGAGGATGTACGGGACTGGTATATCCTAGGAGGATTGAAGTTATACGTGGGGCATTTATTGCACCCCCAACCTCCCTCTCAATGAATCGCTGCTATAGCAGGACTATACGTAAAGCCTCAGGAGGTGCTTGTCAGGTGTGGTAGAATTAAAAGGGACTAAGTCAATGCACGGGAAGAGTATAATACAGATATTAACAGAGGTGAATATGCTGAAAAGGGAGGGTTAAGTAAATAATGCATTATCCTTTATGAGCAGATTGTTGAAGACTTATAAGCATTCCTGGGCAGACCTGGTGAAGACATTTGAGTAGATTTGATAGCCATTGTGGTGCACACCTCATAAGTCCCCTTTCGACCAGAATATCAAGGCAAATTTGATCAGCCTATTGAGGTGATTCTTCTATTGGAGTAAGTTATAATACAAATCAAGAGCAAGCTTGTTACAGTTCTCATCACAAACCATACACTTGATTCGGAGCAGAGTTTCGAGCATGCAGTATATCACCTTTGGAGCACATACATGAATAGATTATAAGCAGATTTGTAAAAGGGAACATCGTATAAATTTGAGCAGACGTTGAAGAGATATAATTAAAGGAAAATATATGTGTATCATACATGAGCAGAATTATATATGTTGCATCATCTAAAATCAGGATTTATATGAAAGCAATTAAATGAATATTTTCTGAGTTTAAGAAGCAGATGTAGAAGAGATAAAAGAGGCAGAAAAGGTAATATCGGGAGATATATATAGAAACAAATAAATGAATATTATGAATCGATGGAATAAGAAGAAAGATATATATATATTCTGAACAGTAAATAAAGGATATCTTCCGATTTATCCTCTGAAACATATTCAGAATTTAGGCATAAGACAGGTCTGAGTCAGCATACTGAGGATCTAAACCAGGACGCATCTTCCTTAAAGCACCTGATTGGTAAAAACTAAAACCATAACCCTAACTACACCTATCTTGTGATTCTAGGGTAAGATTTAGGGTTTTCCAAAAAGGGAACATTACAATAATAAACGAATATAATTCTTGCATAGCTAAGAAAAGTGACATATTGTTCAAATCCACAGCAGTGGAAAGAAAAATGAAAACAGAATTTGAAGGAATAAAAAGTATTATGCTAGCAGAAGAGTTTATGGATGGTAATCGACAGCAATAAGTGAGTACTCGCCTTACTGTTCAAGTGAGGCATTTGGCTTGCAAACTGGCAAGAAACTCACCAAGTTTTTCAACTATGTCTGGTTTATTCCCATGCTTGATCATGACGTCAAACCCTAGAGTTACAAAGTTTGAACAACATATATGATACCTGCAAAGAAATCCTTTTAAGTGCTTCTATGCATAAATATCGCTTGGACCAAACTGGCATGCAGATTGACCATGACCTAAAATCAACCTTTCCTATATTGGAAGAATATAAGCATCTACACAGAATTTCACTCCTGATAAAATGTCTTACAGGACATCAGATGAAATTAATAATTTAAAATCAAAAAAATTGGGCTAAACAGTATGACTTTAGAGTTTTTTTATGCAGGGCAAAAAATATCGTGCTCAATGTTCAACTAGATCGAATGAGATGAGTTCAATTAATATAAGCATCAAGATTTCATAATGAAACCCAGGTTCAAATCCCAGGTAACATGATGAAGAATTAAAATTGCACAAAATACCATATCAAACTCCGACAGACTTGGATGTGCCATATCCAAAAGAACGAGACCAAATGCAAGTCATGAAGGCCTGGCCTTAATTATCACAGCTGTTTGCAGTGATGTTAAGTTGAATAGTACAGAAGCCCTCGAGCAAGAAAACTAAGATAAAGATTACCCAAATGAAAGAGAATTTATCCAATTAAAATAAATAAACACTGACATAGGATAATGCGTTCCCCGGAAATTCCCTTCCGAAAACATTTTTTGAAAATGTGGCAAATTATAACAAGATTTTATAAAACGAATTGCCAAAACATGAGCTGTACATTGTAGAAATGAATTAGTACATACCTGTAGCGAGTGTAATCCCCGTGGCGCAACCCATGTTGAGCTTGCGCGATCTTGAGAAGCTGCAATACTGTTCAAAGAAAAGGGCATGATCAGAACATCTGAATTATGAAATATGAACCAATAAAAACATTTAGGATTAAATAAAAATATAGATTAAACTGTGCAATTTACAGAGTTTTTTAACTGTACCATTTACAGAGTATTTTTTATTTGATTGGTCTGTAGAAGGTGGGGTTTCTCTATCGATCTCCATAGCCAAGGGAGTTGTTGTTGTTATGACAGATCCAGTACGTGAAGCTTTTCCAGCTCTCCCAGAACCCATTGTTTTCTTCTGCTTACAATGCTTCTCACCTGTGTAACCCTAGGTTGGGGTTCCTTTAGAAGCTCCTACTCAGCTCACCCCTGCTGAAGACGACAAATAATATAAATTTACTCCTAGATACATTAAAAGGCAATTTCTCTTATCTGCAATTCCCTGCTCTGTATGGAATTGGAATTTGCAAATGCAAGCTAAGGAAATAGAACAGATGAAAAAATTAGTAAAAAGATTGAATAAGAGATATTGTCACAGAAGTTTGAAGTTTGAACATCTCATTTAGAACTAAATGTTTGTTTTTTGTTTTTAAAAAATTAAAGGGTCTTATTGATAAAAACTAGAAGCTTTTATTTTTCCCCATTAGAAGTATAGTAGCGAAGGCTAAGTTCATACTAGGACTGTTTATGGACATTGTTAAAAGAAAATTATTTTATATGTTTTTATATGTCTCACATGTATAGGTATAGGTATTAGGATTAAGTGACTATTTTTTATTACTAGCACTTGCACCAGAAGGAGGTGGAAGGGTTACGCCAATAGAAAATTATATAAAAGTTAATATGTTAGAGAGCACAATTTTATATATTCATACAAGATACATTAATTTATTTTACAATATCTTATGTAAAGAATAGTATTTTTTATGTATACAATTTTGAAATACAATCTTGACTTTAGGTCAATGATTTGTCTTCAAGGTATCACTTCTCTCTTTGAATTTTACTTCATACTTTTAGTGGTATGTTTGTTTTGGTTAACAATTTGACAATTTTACACTAAAATTGTAATGGAAGTGCAATGGTTATGTTGATCGTAATATATATAGAATGTTCTATAAATTTGAAAGTAGCATCAGGTAAATAGAGAAGCCAAGATTTTGATAAAAGATCTTAAAAAAATATTTATTAGCATGCTAATTTGAGATAAGGTCTCAAAATTAAAGAACAATATTTGAATAACTATTGGACAAGGATGCTCTATTGGACAAGGATGCTCAATGGAGCATAATTGTCATCTATCATTCAAAATTAAATCATTAATAAGTAATTGTCCTTTTGCTTTTGTGGGTAGAGGTTTGGGTCTTCCTTTTGGGTTCACTCATAGGTGTGGTTGTTTTCCTAACATAGTGGCAAGTGTTTATCAAGTATCATTATCTGAATTTGAAAGATAGCACTTAATTGAATCTAAGGACATAAATTGACTCTTCATCTCAATTTGCATTCCATAATAAGAGACACAAGTTCTCTATAGTAGGATAGAGGAATTAGAGGAAGAAATAAACAAAGATGAGCATGAACTTTATTCACATGATGGAAACAGCTTCTTTGAACACAATACATTCTATGGCTTCTTTGAGTTGTAGTGGTAATTACCTACGAAATAAACAATGATGACCTTGAACTCTATTCACATGTTGTAAACAGCTTCTTTGAGCATAATACATTCTACTACTCAATTTTTCAGTTGCAATGAAATTATATTTATACCACTAAATTGGTGTTTGCTCAATTTATCATAAGAAAATGGTAGAAACTGAATCTTTATGATGAAAATATTGTGAAATTATATGAAATGAAAGAACATAATAAAAAAAAAAGATACAAACAAACTCCAAGGAGGGTTGCTTCTAAAATGAAGTAGAGTGAAAGTGAGCAACCAGTGACAAGGGGAACACAAATTTGGGCTAGAAATGAGGTAGATTTCCACATTGAAGTTGCTTAGTGGGAAAAACCAGCATGAAAGACCTTAATGAAAATGGAACATGCAACCCAACCAATGAATAAGAACATTGAAATTGCAAGCCAAAGAGGCAATGGTGGAACATAAATGGATCATTTCTTCCCATGCTTGGCAAGTCATCCATGCATGAGTTTGCTACTACCTCTTTACCACATAAATTGAGAAATTCATGTCATGAATTGAAGTCATTTGATAATCAATTACAAATCGATGAAAGGAAAAGCAAGCACATCTATCAATTGGAACGGATTCCCTAAAATTAGTATGCAAAATTTTGCAAGTAAAATTTCATTGAATTGTCTTGAGCTACTTCAACAAGACAAGACAAATTGCTTAGATGCACATTAACAATTTTTTAGATTTAAAATATAAGACAAACATCATTGCAAAAAGTGTAAATGCATTTCATATATCACAAGAGTAAAAAGGCAATATTGTGAACTGTCCATTTCAACCATTCATCATGACATAATTTGTGCAGAATCCCGAGGTAAGTTACTTGCCATGGTTACAGTGAATTTATTTTGAGAATTTGTATGCTTCGGATTATTTTTTGTTGTGTAACTTAACATACTACCAAAGAGGTATATGTTCAAGATTAAATCCATGATGGAGACTTCAGCAAAATGTATAGGTCAGCAACTGAAGGTAAGCATGATGAATTTGTGGGTAAGTCTGATTTTTACCTCTTAGATGCTCTCTTGGACAAAGCAGGGAAATTGTGTGTCCCAAAAGAGAGAAGATTACTGCTCATAAGAGAGACACATTATCTCACCAATGGCTGGTCATTTTGGGGTGACAAAGACAGTGACAAAGACAGTGACAAACCTTCAGCGGTATGTTTATTAGCCACACTTGTAGGTGGGATGTCTCTAAATTCATAAAGGTTTCAGTTATGTAGTGTTTGCAAACCCAACAATAGAAACTTAGGTTGTACCAACCGTTGGTGCCTGAAAGACCATGGGAGAGCATATTAGTGGCCTTTGTAGGCGGATCACCAAAGACAAAGATGATAATGATTACATTTTTATCATTGCGAATCATTTTTCAAAGATGTGTGTCCTGATTGAATGGAAAAAGACTCTAAAAAACAGCAATACAGCTGATTTATTTTCCAAGAATGTTTGGATTCACTTTGGTCTTCCAAAAAGTACTACATTTCAAATCAAGACATGACGTTTCTAAGCAAATTTTGATGCACATTGTGGGCTAGGATGGACACAAAGATTAAGTGGTCTACAGCATTCCATCCTTAAATGGATGGGCAAACAGAGGTGGTTAATCAGACATTGGTGCAGCTGCTACAAGGGTATAATCAGTGTTTTCCAAAAAAGGTTGGGATGAGTATTTGGTCTACATTCAGTACTCCTATAACAAAGCCATTCATTCCTCAACAAATTTGTGCCCTTCCAACGCTTGATCTGGCCATTTGCCACCCAACCCGTTTGATGTTTCTCTTGGACAGTCAAAAGAAGGGCAGGAAAGACGGGGATGCAAAGGTGGATAAGGCAGAAACGTTCATAGATAAGGTAAGACAAATTCATCTAAAAGTTCAGGAAAGACTCAAAGAGTCCCAAGCAAAGTAAGCATGATCAACATTGTGTTGAGCACACAAATTCCAATAACTTCATAACTCTCAAAAGTCCAAGTGAAAACCCCTAAATTACGATATGAAATTCATATTTAGGTTTCCTCCGTTTCCAACTGTTCAAGATATCTCTTCATGACGAAATAAACAGGGATGTAAAACTAGGTTTTACAATAGTATCATATATGAAAACAACCATGAATAAAACCCCAGAACCAATACCTTCAATTAACAGATAACAACAGAATTGTTTTAGAATGAAATAAAACACAGCACAAAATGAACTGGCCGCGTACAGATTCCCGAAAAAAAAACTCTGAATCCATGGCAAGTGACTTACCTCAAGATTCTGCACAAATTGTGTCGTGCTGTCAACCATATCGATGAGTAAAAATGGACAGAATGTCTACGAAAATTTTATAAAAATGAAACGAACCAAACCAATATCGCTGCAGCAGCTGCTTCAATCTATTCAAAATAAACGAAAAGTAGATCTTAAGATATCGAGGTTTAAGAGCTAATAGATTTTTCCAGCCCTTTAAACGAAAACACTAATCGCCTGTCAAAATTTGTCTTCAGGCGTGAGGCGAGTGACGTTACTTGCCTGAAAGTTGTCTCGAAAATCCAATGGCTGAAAGAAGACTGTATACCGGCGTAAAAAGACCTGGCGTGAGACTTGTTTCCGATCGGCTAACTATAGGCTAAGTAGATACTGTGGTGATTTTTAAGCCGAGAGGCTTCCTACGGTCACAGAACAGCATGAGCTAAAAGATTCCGTGTACATTAAAACACAGCCTTAAATCTTGCAAAATTAATAAATAATCACCGTTGGATATCTTGCAAAACTAATAAATAATCACCGTTGGATAGAGTGCAGTGCAGTTACATAGGAACAGAAATATAAGAGGTTTGCAGAAAAATATAGGATGTTTGGGAAATACAAATAAATGTTAATGTGAGTTAAAGAGAGAGAAAGGTCTATGAGTTAGTTACGCCGTGAATAAAGGCAATCGTCATGCATCTAAATTCCTCCAATTGCCAATAAAGATATATTAGTTATTAAAAAGCATTAATAATAAAGTAGTTTTGTTGCTAAATATTCATCAACGAAGTTAATGGCAGTTCTGTGCATTGTTTTTAGTGCTGTTGTCTATTTGATTTTATTATTTTTTGTCTGCCCTTCACATAGAATTTAACTTTTACATATCCTTGCCGTAAAATATTTATTATAACCAATGAATTTCAAGAGAATGAGTATTAGATGCAATTCTGAAAGAAAAAAAATTAAATACCGAACCTCTTATTTTACACAGTCTTTACAGGGAAATTTTATTGGTTTTGTAAACAGCAGTGGGGTGATTTAATAATATAATTCTAATATAATATTAATATTAGTAATAATATAACATTAAAAATAGTAATATTTTATTAATTATAATGTTAAAATATTAACATCAATAATAATACAGTAATAAAAATAATTTAATAATTAGAATTATATAATTAATAAAATTAAAATAAAAAGTACCATTCAAATTAAATAGAAATTGAAGAATAAAATATTAAAAATAATATCATATATTTTTCTTTATATTTATTTATTGTACATACTTCAAAATCATTATGATATTAAGATTATATTATTAATAATTTAATATAAAATAATATTTTTTATATAATAATCAAAATAACATTATAATAATAATAAATAATATAATTGACAATAAAAGCACAGTTTACAGTTTAATCAAATAGCATGAAAGAAAAAAAATGGTGGAGCGGCAACAGCGGGTAGGGTTTCGAAAGCACAGAGATCTGGCGTACAGCTCTGGAGTTCAGGCTCGTTGGCCTTTCAATAAACGGTGGATTTGGCATTCTCAGCGTTCCAGTTGGGCGGGAAAGAATCAGGCTTGGCAGGCTCCGGTGAATAAGGGTTTTAGGGCAGGACATCGAAAGAATAGTGGAAGGAAAGAATGGTTTCATCCAAAAAAGGGCGAGCAGTTTAGGTCGTGGCATTTACCTGATAAGGTGGACTTCAAGCGGGTAGAAGGAAAGTTCTGGCGGCCGAAGGCGCTACCGGAAAAAGGCTGTTCTAGTCAGGTATCACCAAGTATCTCTGTCATGACTTTATCTTCGTTTCTCCTAGATAATAGTGAATGGAGCGATACTGTTAGGTTTTTAAAAGCAAAAGCTTTTTTCATGAAATGGGGAGGAAAATGGCCGGCTTTTGCAAAAATAAGGGCATGGTGTGATAAAGTGTGGGGTAAAGATTGCGAACTGAAGACTCTGGAGAATGGTTTTTATCTGGTGATTTGTAAA
Source organism: Sequoia sempervirens (assembly GCA_007258455.2). Taxonomy (NCBI): domain Eukaryota; kingdom Viridiplantae; phylum Streptophyta; class Pinopsida; order Cupressales; family Cupressaceae; genus Sequoia; species Sequoia sempervirens. The sequence continues at coordinate 47,553 of VDFB02038304.1, forward strand.
TCTGCTCATGACAAGGACTGGATTATAGATAGTGGCCCGTTTGAAATAGACGATTTAGGGTTTCTCATAAAAGACTGGTCTCCAAACTTTAACCCTAATGAAACTTCTCTTGAGGAAATCCCGGTATGGGTAAAACTGAAAAACCTCCCTCGTGAATATTGGGATGTTGAAACCCTTACAAGAATTGGCAACAAGCTGGGGAGTTTTGTGAAATTCGAGGAAGTGGTGGACAAATCTGATTTCAGCATTTACCCTAAGATATGTGTATTGAGGCAGGGCATCCATACTTTACCGGAAACTATCGAATTACACACAGGGGAAGGTATTTGGCGTCAGAAGTTAGAGGTGATGGATAATCCCTTTGAATGCCTTAGCTATGTGGGAAAAATGGTCTCTAACAATGAGTGTCCTCCTAATGATAAAGGGAAAATTCCTGTTCACCAATCCTTGTCAGAGAAAATAATCTCCCTTTCAGAGGTTAGAGCTTGGGTAGATGTTGTTGCTTTGTCGTGGGGGCCTGACGACTCCTGGGGCTTCTCACAACAGGTGGCGGAAGTGAACCGGGGGGGTTTTCTGAAATTTGAAATTGATGACATCTTTGCAGGAGCTAGTTTTGGGCTTGTCCAGGATCGGCCTTTTCAGGATCCCGTAACGGTTAACTCCACAAAGCAAGTTTTGGGTCAAGAGGGAGGCTCTTTAAGGATTTCTGGATCAGGGATTTCTTTGGGTCTAGAAGATATTCGAAGTGAGAATGATTTCATTCTAAGGCAAGTTAGTGTTTCACATGTTTCAGATACCCCTGTTCCAGAGCAAGTGTGTTCCCAGCCTCGTGAGCTTACCAACTTCTTTCAATGTTCCACTATTGTCCCTGAATCTAGGCATAAGGTGGATTCGTTTCTGGTTGCTCAAGAGAATCAGGACAGTTGGATTCATCCAATTCAAGATCTGGAGGTGACAAATCAAATTCAAGGTGAACCTGTGGGTCCTGACTCAGTGATGGTGGGTCAGGGAATGGAGTCAGATGATCAAGTGTTCAAAGATATCCCAATTTCTCCAATAAGAAATTTAGATAATGCCTTTGAGGGGGTTCGAGATAGTGGTGGAACGTTAGAGGGAGCTTCTTCAGAATCAGATTTGGATGATGATGGCGGGATAGAAGATATTCTGGGGATGCATGATAACATTGGTATTATTGAAAAGAGAACCATTGAACAAACACTTGCGCAAAACAACAAGGTTAAAATCGGGGAAAAAAGGAGGAGAGGTCCCAAAACAAATAGAATGAGGTTGGAAATTACAGGAAATGTTGCGGGTCAAAGTAAACTAAGGTCAGGGAAAGGCTATGCCTTCCCCCGACAGCCATGAAAATCTTATCTTGGAATGTTAGGGGCTGCAATGCCTCTGACAAGATACGTTTGATCAAAAGGTGTCTTGATCAAACGAGACCGGCTTTACTTTTGCTTCAAGAGACAAAAGTAAAAGATTCTAACATTACTCTTTTCTCAAGGTGTTTTGCCCACTGGAGTTGCACTTTAGTTGGGGCTGAAGGTGCTTCGGGTGGTCTGGGCATTCTTTGGAATGTGTCGGTGGTGGATGTCCAGGTTATTCGTCAGGAGAAAAATTGGCAATGGATAAAGGTGGTTTCTTCTCAGTTATAAAACTATTTTTTTATTCTCAATATCTATGGTCCAAATAATTCAGCTAAGAAGCAGGAGCTTTGGCAAGAAATTTCCTTGCATCTAACTGTCAGTGGCGACCACAGATTCCTCCTTGGCGGCGATTTTAATGCCATTTTGTGGCCTTCTGATAAGTCTGGGGGTGGGTGTTGGCATGGGTAGAGTCAACAGGACTTCAGTGATTTTGTTCTAAATAATGGGTTGTGTGAAGTGTTTTTTAAGAGAGGTGACTTTACCTGGACAAACAGAAGGAGTGGTTTTCTCAATATTGCGAAGAAATTAGATAGATTTTTTCTGGCTGGTGATTGGGCCTCATTGAATTGGACATGTGAGGCAGAAATTTTGCCACTTTATGGTTCTGATCACTATCCTATCTGCCTGAGGTTTCAAGAGGATGCTACCCCAGACAAATGCCCCTTTAAATTTGAATCGATGTGGTTTAGAGCAGATAATTTTGAATCTCTGGTAAAGGGCTGGTGGTTGAATGCTCCAACTTGGTCTGGTTGCAAGGCGTTCATTTTTTTCAAGAAGCTGCAATATTTGAAAGAATGTTTGAAAGCTTGGAATAGGGAATCTTTCAAAAATATTTTTAGTGAGAAGCTCCTTATTGAGGAACAATTAAATGGCCTTCATGCCAAGGTCATAGATTTTGGGATGTGTGAGATGGATTTTGAGCTGGAGAAGAAGTTAAACAAAGATTATTCTGAAACCTTGGTGCGTGAGGAAATTTTTGGCGTCAGAAATCCAGGGAAACATGGCTGAAAGACGGTGATAGGAATTCCAAGTTCTTCCACAATTCTGTCAAGGTTCGTAGATCTATTAATAAGATCTGTTCAATAAAAAATGTTGCTGGGGAAACTCTCTCTAATGCTAATCAAATCAATTTGGAGGCGGTTAATTTTTTCTCTGGCTGTTTTAATTATGGGGTGTCGGCTTCTGGCGCAATTGCTAATGTTTTGGATGTTATCCCAAGCTATATTTCGGACTCCCAAAATAAGTTGCTGATGGCGGAGGTCTCTTTATTGGAAGTGAAGAAAGCCTTGTTTGGTTTAGGCGGGGACAAGGCCCCTGGACCGGATGGTTTTCCTGCTATTTTCTTCCAAAGTTTTTGGGACCTTTTTGGTAATGAGATCAAGGAGGTGGTTGAAGAATCTAGGAAAAAAGGTCTGGTTCTTAAGGAGCTAAATAATACCTTTATAGCTCTTATTCCAACAAAGTCTGTGGTGAATTCCTTCAAAGATTTCCGTCCTATTTCTTTGTGCAACACGATATACAAAGTTATTGCTAAAGTCATTGCTAACAGGTTAAAGTTGGTTCTGAAGTCTGTTATCTCGGTTGAACAGAGCGGCTTCTCCCCAAATCGTTCAATCTTTGAGGGCATCATTGTTTCACATGAGGCCATGCATTATGTTCGATTGGCAAAAATTGAGAAATTTTTTGTTAAGCTGGATATTAGAAGGGCCTATGATGAGGTTGATAGGGGTTTTTTGTTGCAGGTGCTTGAGAAGTTTGGTTTTGGGGTGAATTGGCGATCTTGGGTTGCAAGTTGTATCTGCACTCCGTGGTTTTCTGTTTTGGTTAATGGCAGTCCCCAGGGTTTCTTTGATTCAAACAAAGGAATCAGGCAAGGTGACCTGATGTCACCCTTTCTATTTATTATCATGGCAGAGGTTTTGGGTAGATTGATTTCCCATAAACGAAATGAGGGTTTATGGAAAGGTATTAAAGTGGCCAATGGGGTTGAAGCTATCTCTCATTTGCAGTTTACGGATGACACCTTTATGATGGGGGATGCATCCTTGAGGGAAGCTAGGGTGATGAGGAGCACACTTGATTTATATGGAGCGGCCTCAGGACAGTGCATAAATTGGAGAAAATCTAAAATTTTCTTTTTTAATACCCCTATTCAAAGACAGCTTGACATTAGTCGGATTCTTGCAATGAAGATTGGCTCTCTCCCTGGCAAGTACTTAGGTATACCTTTGTTTCCTGGGGGTAATAAAGCTAGTTTATGGAAGGATCTCGTTGAGTCTTGTTTGAAGCGCATGGATGGGTGGAAAAGTAAGTGGCTGACTTCCGCTAGAAGAATTTTATTGCTTAAATCTATTATTTCTGCTATCCCCATTTATTCTATGATGTGTTTGAAAATCCCCAAGAAAATTCTGAATTCAATAGGGCAACGCATGCGAAAATTCTTTTGGAATGGGGCTAGTGAGGATGATAAAATTCCTTTGTTAGCTTGGGATAAAGTTTGCAAGGCGAAGATTCGAGGTGGTGCTGGTTTGAGGAATTGACAGCTTTTAAATGAGGCTTTGGGTGTGAAACTAGTTTGGAATCTATATGCTAATCCTGAGCTTTTGTGGGTGAAGATCTTAAAGGCTAAATATCTAGACTCCAATGAGGAGCAAAGAATTTTCACAATTCGCAACCCTCCTAAAGGTTCTGCGATTTGGAATTTTATTGTGTCTTGTAGACCTGTGATCCTAAACCATCTCTCATGGCAAATTGGCAATGGAATGAAAGCTAATTTCTGGGAGGATTCATGGGAGGTTTTGCCAAACTTTGGTGAGGGACTGACATTATGGCTCTTAAACAATATTTCTCTCGTAAATGGGGAACTAAGGTTCGTGATTACCTGACTTTAAAACAGGGTCCGTTAGGTAATGAATGGAGATGGAAAGATGTTAGGGGCGAGGACCTCTCAGAGGATCAGATTCAGTCCATGCAGAGGTTGTTGCAGGGAAGGAAAGTGTTTATTTCTGATAATGAAGATAAATTAATCTGGTGTGGTTCTTCCTCTGGCTCTTACTCGGTTAAAATTGGTTATCAGCTTCTAGACTCGATGGAGAGGGAGGTTTTTTGGGCAAAAGACTTATGTTGGAATAGAAATGTTCTTCCAAAGGCAGGTTCTTTTGCATGGTTAGCTATTAGAGGGAGAATCCTGACTGGGGAGAGGAGGAAACGCTTGGGGTTTGCTGGCCCATCCAAGTGTGTTCTTTGTAATAGGGATGAGGAATCGGTTGATCATTTATTATTACATTGTGAGGTGGCTTCTAGTTGCTGGAACTTTGTACGACAGAAATTGGGGTGGCAGGGCCCTTTGCACAGGACTATTCGTGAGGTTTTTGAAAGTTGGCCCTGCTTGATGAAAGGATCCTTTTTGTCGAGTATTTGGGTGATGACTCCCTCTTTGGTGATTTGGGAGATCTGGAAAGAAAGAAACAGAAGGCTTTTTATTGAGAAGAGTGAATCCTTGGCAAGGATCTTAGGGCGGATTGAGCATAGTATTGAAGAGGTTGTGAGTAGTGTTGTCTCAATGCCACATAATTTGTGGTGTTCTTTCTCAATGGATGATAGGAGAATTCAAAAGGAATGGCCTGGAATACGGATCAAATCATGGCCGGGGTCTCTTAAAGTAAAGTCTAACAATGACTCTAAACCTGAGGTGAATTGGGTTAGACCTTTGAATGGGTGGTTTAAAGCGAATTTTGATGGAGCAGCGAAAGGTAATCCTGGTCCGTCTGGTGCAGGTGTGATTCTCAGGGATCATCTTGGTAATACTATAGCTCTAGCAGCAAAAAAACTTGAGGATGGTTCGAACAACTTGGCAGAAGTTAAGGCTGCCCTATTGGCGATTAAGCTGGCTAAACAATTTGGTGTAAGGAAGTTACATCTTGAAGGTGACTCCTTAATTATCATCCAAGCTATCAAATCTGGGGAGTCAAAGGCGTGGCATCTTCAAAACTATGTCAAATCGATTGCTCAAGCCTTGGAATCTTTTGATGACTTTGTTGTTAGTCATATTAAAAGAGAGGGGAATAAGGAAGCAGACACTTTCCAAATGGGCGGTGGCTTTTGAAGAATTTGAAAAACTATCAGTTCAAGATTTTAGGGATATCATTTTCTAAATTGTTTTTCTCGGTGTGGCTTGGTGGTTGTGTTCATGTACAAAGCTTACGTGGACTTTGTTCTCTTCCATGTGGCTGGCCTAATTGGCAGGTTTGCGTCCGCGGGTTTTATTTTGGGGACGTGCGTTCTTTCGGACAAAAAGAATTTATATTCTATCCTTAGGTGTCAATCCGTATGTTGGACGGGAGGACGATGACGGGTGCAATCGGGTGTCGAAGGACAAGGATGGATTGCAAGGGACGAAGGTTTTAATGGCGGAGATGATAGTTACTCCATAATTAACCAAGTGGTGTGTTTTCTGAATTGAGTGCATTTAAATGATGTATGGCAGTCGGCGGAGGTACCTTTATTTGTGTGCAAGTTGCTGGGGCCTTAAATGGTGTTTATGCGAAGTTTTGGGCATCTCTTTTCTAGTGGTGACTGCGTTGTTTGAAGGTGCGAAGCTGGGCACTAATGGAGGCAATGTGAGGTTTCTCCACAAAACTACAGCAAAAAGGATTTTTTGGCCCGCCCACGATGAAACGAATGAAACAAGTGTTAAAAAATCCACCGAAAGGAGGTAGTGGACGTGGTGGTAGAGGTCTTAGTGCCGCATTTCATGGAAGTGATGCACAGGGGCCGTCTCAACGCGGATATAGCTTCAATGGTGTTTGTGTGGGCAATGGAGCTAGGAGAGGATGCAAAGGAAACTAAATGGGTGATGTTAAAGTTGTTCGATGGAGCATTGTTAGGGAAGTTGGAGTCGTTTTTGGAATGGGCGGTGCCGGGCGTGGGGTTTGATGTGTCGAAAGGAATAGAGGATATGGACGAGGCCATCGATGAAGGACTGATCCCCTTTGTCAGATGGAGATGGCAGACGGATAGAGAGGCTTACAAACAATCAATTTCGGTAGCCTGGGAGAAATTGAAATCTGATTTGCACTGTCTGGACATGGTCGGGGACCAGACGAATGCTAGGGTGCCGTGTGTGTTTCCCCGAAAGAAGAGGGGCCTGCGAAGGAGGTGCCGATGGGGTGGTAGTTACTCAGGAGCTGGGGTTTAAGGGTTGGTGTAGGGTTTTCTTAAATTTTGTCTCCTGGATTTTTTTGATGCCGTGAATGGAACGTTGAATGGGCCTGTTGGCAGTATGGGGAACGCGGGTGACGTTAAAATGTCAATTTAGTCGACATCTTCAGGCTTAAGGTGCTGACCGACGAAGCTTTTTGGTGTGCTGAAATGCAATCTTTTGAAGCTGACTTTTGGTCGGGTTCCCCTCGTTTATCTGTTGAATGGACGATGCCATGGGGGCAGGATCAGCCGGATGGTAATTGACTAGTGTTTCGATTGTTATGGTTGGAATGGTTTATGTTGTTTTGCTTTTATGGGGTGCTTTTTGTATGGGATATATCCCTTTATGCGGATGGTTCTTCTGCCAAAACTTTATTGTAATTTCCTGGTTATTTCAATAATATATCACCTTTTATCGATAAAAAAAAATAATAATAAATTATATAATTAGAACATTAACAATAATATTTTATTAATGATGATGTTAAAATACTAATATAGTTATAAGAATAATATAATATTGCAATAAGAAAGATATCTCTCGGTTTATTATATATAGATTATTTAAATGTATATATGCTAGTTAAGTTAAGAGGCTTCCTATAGTCACAAACAACATGAGCTAAAAGATTCCGTGTACACAAAAACTTCACCTTGAATCTAAGATTAACAATAAATCCTCACCATTTATATTCTCACCATAAAAATAGTTAAAAACTAGCATACATATATTAAATATTAATATATATAAAATAAGTCGAAAGTTATCTTGTTTGAGGCGCATATTTTTCATCATTAAGGGTATTTTTTATTTAATTTCATAATGTGATGTAATTTATTTTTTTAATAATAAATTCACTTGCAATTATATAATTTTTTCCTTAACACATTCCAATAATAATCTCTATGTTTGATATAAAAGTAGTAGTTGTTTACTCTTATATCTATGTTTAATATAAAAGTAGTAGTTGTTTAATATTTATAGCTTTGTAGTGGGTGGCTGGGCAGGCACCCCTCCACGTTGGTGAAGGTGCTTATGAGGGGCCTAAGTTAGCTCCAGTAGGGAGCATTTATGGGAGTGGCCGCCATTTTGGTGAGAAGCTTTGGCCTTGCCAAGTGGTGAGGCTCTCAGGGTATAGAATATACGGTGAAATCATGCTTAGTGGCTTGCTGGCAGCCAGTCTTCATTTCGAGGTGGTGTCTTGGTTAAAACTTGTTTTTGGAGGACAAAAATCTCATGCAAGGATAGATTTCCTTGCATCGCCATTATTCCTCGCTCATGTGTTTTGGATTTGGCCTGCTTGTCGCGAGCTTTATTAATGTGTGTGGGTACTGGCGGATCATTTGTGTGGTTTTCAAAATATTGTTTTTTGTTGGTTGTTTTCTTGCAGGTGGTTTGATGGTTGGGGTGGTGATAATGGCTAAGCTGAGTCGTTCCAAATTTACAATTACAGTCTATGTGGAGGGGATGGAATATTTCGGTGCGGACACCCCCATTTCTATGTTGGCGACGAAGAGGTAAGTCGCCTTCAGGGAAATCATAGATCAAAGGCTTAAACGCATTTAGCTTGATAGTGATTCCCTAGTCTTGGTAGTGGTGAAAATGGTGTTAGGGAATGGTCACTTGGCCAAAAAGGAGTATGCAAGTGATAATGCATACATCTCCTCACGGTTATTGGTTGTTATTTTGGATGTTGAAGTGTCCAAGTCGGATGCCAAAGACTTGTTGGTGAACCTGTTTCACGGTGATTTGTTGGGTGGCCTTGAGGAGATTTTGAAAGTGGCCTTTGTGGGCAAAGGGATGCCTCATCCCTCTAATATGGAGCTATTGTAGAAGACGAATGAGGCGGTGAAGGTCTTCCCCTTTCTCCTAGATTTGAAGGGGGTCGAGCTTATGAGACACCAAATGATCTTGACAATGGCAGTAGAGTTTCTGAAATGTAAGCTAGGCTTGGTGGTGGAGGAAGGCTTGGAATGGATTGAAGATTTTTCTTCTTTTGCAAATTTAAATGGGTTACTTCAAGGTTCTACTTTTGTGTCTGAATTTTCACTTGTTTTTTGCTTGTTGTTTAGGCTCTAGTTTTTGTATTGGGCAAGGTGGCTACCATTTTTCCTCTAGTTTTAGAACGTTTCCTAGGTTGGTAGAGGTTTCGGTGATATTCTGGTAGTTTGGTTGATGTTTCTTGCATAGAAGATGTTATGTATGGCTACTTCTAATATTTTTAATAAAATATATAAACCTTACGTATCAAAAAACAAGTTATAGCTTTGTAAGTATTTGGTTTTGAGTTTTATAAAGATTAACTTGAAATCATAGGAACTTATATATAGAAAAACATAACATGAACATCAACCATTGCATTAAATTAAAACACACATACTGTCAATTTGTTAACAAAAAATAATATAACATAGTTTTTCTTTAACACATTCTAATAAATAATAAAGTTATGTATAATAAATAATTTGTAGTTTTTTAATTGTTGTTAAATAGGTATCTTAAAAAAGCTTACATCTTCATTAACATTCATTTCAACAGGAATATATATGATTTCATTATATTTTCCATCATTGTTTATTTCAATTGCCATATATAATGTTAGACACTAAAATTTAGTGGAATTCCTCCCCAAACTTAAAATTTAATGTTTTTATTAATGATAACTTTGTACTTTTAGTTTGTTAACCATTTGTGTACCGGTAACTGTGCATTATCACTGTCATGAAGAATAGTTTGAACTTTAATTGCCACGTTGGACTTGATAAAATGCAATGTAGGTATCCCATAGTGTGCATGTAACAACCTGAATGATGGCATGACCTGATGCATCATGAATATATGATGGAGTGGTTGAACTTTAAAGTAGCAAGCAACCATTCCTCAGGTGGTCCTGTGTGATAACTAAGTTGTGATTGTCCTTTAAGAAATCTCATGAATTTCATACTGAGCTCATCACATAGAATGTGTTTTTTAATGGTTATTGTTGGCCTAATAGTGACCTTCCAAATGCATCCTACAAGGTAAAGATCGAGAACATCGTGGTATAGACAAACTGACCAGGCACAAAAATCTACAATTTCAATTTGAATATTGGTAAATTTTATATCCAAGTTCATTTTCACCTTGGATTCATAGAGAAAGTTAAAGTACATAGCATAATTATTAAAAAAAAATTGTTGTTTTCTAGTTCATTATTGATAATTTTCTTGACCATCTTCTCTCTTGACTAATAACGGGCACTCAACTCCTCTATATGAAGGACATTGAATGGAAGACAATAGTGATACTTTGATAACCAAATGGACACCCATGATGTATGCACATTATGTAACATCTTCCTCACCTCTAGGAAATTCATTATTTTTTTTTACATTAGTATTAAATAGGGGAAAATATATATTTTTCAACTTTTGAGAAAATTGCATATAAGAGATTAAACATTAAGCAAATTTATGATATCAAAGAAACTCAAAATATATTAAATTCAAGTAGTAAAAAATAATTGAATATGTAGAAGCATATGAAACATACCAATTTTTAAAATGATGTGGTGAAATATGAAGAATCCACATGGGTAGCAAATGAATTTTAGATTTTCTACAACTCGCTAGAAACATTTGAAAAGTATCATAATTGTTTTACATTAGAAAAAATTGTTTGTTGAATTTTCAATGCATTAAACATAGAAGAATTTTTAAGTACCATAACACATAAAACATATAAATACATTACATTTAGAAATTTGAGTATAGTCATTGAAACAAAATTGAAGAAAATATATTTCATCAATTATCTTCTAAAATTTTAAGTCTATTTTCTTTGAAGCCTTTCTTTTGGCAAGTTGTCTACCCTTTTTCATGTTTTCATAACGGTCACACATAAATGGTGGCATAATTCTTAGGCCATGTAGAGACTTTACACAAGAAATGGCGACAAATGTCAATCCTGTTCTTTCTCTTGGTCCAATATCAATAGTGGCTTTTGAAAGAGTCAAACCCTGTGATTTGTGAATTTTTAATGCCCAAGCCAATCTTAATGGCATTTGGATTGTCCTCCCCCTTTGTATTGTTGTAATTGGAATTGTATTTGGATTACGGTCATCAAATGGTATTCCTGAATAGCTATCAAACTCAACCATTACATATGTTGGTGGTTCTGGTGGACCACTTCCAAGTTTGTATACAATCTTTTGAATATATCCTAGAGCTCCATTTACAAGACCTGCTTGTATCCAAAGATTTGAAGTCAACATTACCTTGGCATCTTTACTGATCAATAATTCTAGATCAAGCTCATCATTTGAGCATCCTTCTACTGCATTAATACTTCCTAATTGTGTTGCAAGACTATGTGCAACTAGATGCTTCAATGAGTATAGCATTTTCTTGTTATGTTTATGAACATTATCATTTGTTGAGAACAAATGAACACCATTGTCAAACTCCTCATTGCTTGTTTCATCAATGGTAATAGCGGTTCTCATCATAAGCAATCTCCAATCATCAATTGTTGGGTTTGTATCTCTAAGATTTGTCAAAAGTTGACAAAATCTCTATTGGTGGATGTTTTCTCCGTATTGTCTAAATACTTTATCTAAAGCAACCACAGTTTTGAATTATTCCCATAGAAACCTATATCTTTTGTTGTTGTCATATGTTGGTCTATCATTAACAGGAGGCAACTAACCCAAATCTCCAACCAAAATTATAGATATACCTAAAAGATAAACAATGATTTTTTTTAGCTAGTATATACCTTCATATCTATATAAACTCCACAACGTGAATTACTTGTATTAGAATATAAATTAGTCATTTTTGTTAATCATAATCATGTGTATACCTACAAAGCTAATGTTTGCATTTTGTGGGAATGCTTGTTAGAGTTGAGAATCTATGTTCTCTAGCATTTTCTGACCTATGAATCTCATTTCATCAATCAAAATGTATTTGATGTGTGCTATCTCTTCTTGAAAGCTTGTTAGCCTTGCTCCTTCTAGTTGAGAAAAATCTCTTATTGGGATTCTCAATTTTGAATGTACTATGGAAGTGCTAATGTTGAATGTTACAACTCCAATTGGTGCAAGTAATAGAAGGGGAGAAGAACTCGGAGTTGTTGCATTTTCAAGAGTTTGTCTAATAGCACCAATTAGATATGACTTTCCTATTCCTGTCGTTCCTTGAATTATCATCTGCAAGGGTGGTGGATTCTAATTACTATGGTAGTGTGTCATAATTATGTTGAGCGCCTTCCTTTGTTTATCACTAAGATTTGAATAGTCGGTACACTGTGGTATGTCATCATGTATGAGAAACCCATGTTCTCTCATGCTATTAATGAAATTCATTGCTTGATTTGTGTACACTTCACCTTGGTATTCATTACACAAATTTGTTTGTCTATCAATATCTCTTCTCCACAGAAAAACTCAAAAAATCACACATTAATATTTCTAGCTAGAAATGCAACTTCAAGCAAGGAAAAATGTACAAGCATACATTTGGAATGTGAAATTCTATAAATCAAAGCAAAACAAATATTCTTTCTAGTTTGTGCATTATATAACGACACACACTATAATCACTCCATATAAAATAAAAATAACAGTTTTAAAACTAAAAATAATACTAAAAATAAAAGTTTTCAAACAACTTTAAAAACAAAGCAAAAGTTTATTGTCTCCATTGCTAAACAACGATATATATATATATATATATATATATATATATATATATATATATTTCAATATATATAATGTTCTATTTATTTAATTTTTTTTATTAGATATCTTGAGATAATCTTGTTAAAATCTTCTTAAAATTATAAAAGCGTGAAAATATTGAAAATTAATATGTATTTCCATAAAAAATATTATAAATTAAAAATCATGTATTTTCTAAAAATATATATTTTGTTTTTAAAAATATTCTAAATTAATATGTATTTCCATAACAAATATTATAAAATGATATATATTACTATTAGAAATTAGAATATTATATTATATTTTCTTTTTCTTAAAAATTTCAAACAGTTTTAAAACAACTTTAAAAAGAAAGCAAAAGTTTCTTGTATCTCCATTGCCAAACAAAGATATATATTGATTTCAATATATATAATATTGTATTTATTTTTTATTTTTTTTATTAGATATTTAAGATTATCTTGTTAAAAATCTTCTAAAAATTATAAAAGCGTGAAAATATTATAAATTAATATGAAATATTGTAAATTAATATGTATTTCTTTAACAAATATTATAAATTAAAATCATGTAAAATTATATATATTAAAATTAAAATACTATATTATATTTTCTTTAAAATTTCATATATAGTAGAAGTATAAAAAGATGATGATAATGCATGCTTTTAAAGCTTACAATATAAAAAATCTTAAATATAATATTACTTTCATAAAGGCGGGTTAATGGCCAGTACATTGCTCCTAAAATTTAAATTTATTTATTATTTTTAATTTTTTATTCACATACAATCCTAGAATACCTTTAGATCTTAATATTTTATTATTTTCAAGTAATTAAAAATATTTACACTATCCAACCATTTACTAACATCTTTAAATACTTTAATGATTTAAAATACATGGAGAATATCTACAACATTAAAATATATGTACGCTTCAAGATCTATTTTCAAGGAGCAGGGGATCTAACGAAACAAAAATAAGTATGCTATAGAATTAATGAGAATCTTTTGGTGAATAATAACAACCCCTACTTTTTAAAAGTGCAGTTTTGAGTGGGTGAAATTAATCAAATTTAATATTATAATTTCACATAAATTTTAAATTATTTAAATATAATTTTTTACTATAAATCAGAAAAATTAAATAAATCATATTATAATATATATAATTATATCAATGATAGTTTAAAATTAAAAAAAATGGTATCTCGACTTATTATATATAGATTATTTTAAAGATATATAAGCTAGTTAAAGATACATTTTTAGATTTTTTCCTTGCTTGCGAGGGTGAAAGGGTTACACTGATAGAAAAATATAGAGAAGTAAGAAGGGGAGTGGCATGCAATTTAGTACTTGTATGGACATCATTAACAGAACAAACAATGTTTTAATCTCACAGCAGAAAATAGACATTAAAAGATGGTAATAGGTAAATATACAATGTGATTATACAATGTTTCAATCTCAACAATATATAGAGAACATGAATCATTACACATTGTTTGTAATATATGGATATATGTCATGATGTTTTCTTCAAGCATGGTGTCAGTAGTTTCCCCTAGTTTGTAGGAATATACATGGAATAAATGAATTGGTCAATGGATATGTGAGGTATGAAAAGGATGGGAGGGAGTGTAATTTGGAGTGTGCGTGGTTATTTGGAGAATACTTGTATAATGGTGGTGCAATGAATGATAACGATCCATATCAAGAAATTTACCATAAGCAAGTGTTAAGTTTACATTGAATGTCGTCCAAGATCAAGATGATTTGGAATGTGGGTAGTGTTGAGTGAACATGGATTTGATAGATGGTCCATGGATGAATTGATTTAGTTTGG
>VDFB02038305.1:0-12165 GCA_007258455.2 Sequoia sempervirens
TCTTTGTCTATAGTATTGAGTGGAAGATAATCTAGCATCTCTCTAATATGTGTTACTCGCCCTTTCACTGTCTAAACATTTTGATAAATTTTTAAAGCTTTAATAGGGATGATATTTGGAGGGTTGTTTTTTTTTTTTGGGGATAGCTGTAGACCAAATTTAGAGGCCCATTTAGAAGGAGAGGGTGAGTCTAGCCACAACATTTTCTCATTTGGTTGCTTGAACAAATACCTAGGGGTCCCAATAGTTTGACAATTAGAGATAATCACAACTAAGCTGAATATGATTAAGGCCCTAGAAAAGAAGCAAAACAATATATTTGACACATTGTATTGGGCACATATGAAAAAGAAAGAGAAATGTTAAAAATAGACAAGAAACAACACAACCCACCTTGAATCTTGGACATTCCTACAGACGTAGTCTTCAAATATAGATGTGCATTTAGGTATAGTGCATGTAAAACTAAGATAGAGGTAACACTATGTTGTGTCTAAAATTTTGAATAGATTATTATTATTTAAGAAATTAATTATTAAACATTCAAATTTTATTTAATTTTTCAATCCTCTTTTTATAGAGAAAAAATTATTTTCATTCGCCCCAAATGAAGAACCTTGTGCAAGTGAAGAAATTTTTGTTACACCTTGTTGACATACTAATAGAATTTTAGGTATGTTTGAATACACTTCAAATTGAAATTCTATCAATATCTAAATAAGGTGTAACAACAATTTCTTCACTATCATTGCTTCTTCATTTAAACTAGCCTTGACAAAAGAAATGTGACCAATAGAAAAGGTAGAAATAGATATTCATATGTATAGACCAAGACCATTGTGGCTCATTTCAGAATGCAACAACCATAGACAAATAGAGAAATTGTAAAGGAGCTATTACATGACAAATCCTATTCCTGGCTGGGCTGACAAAAAAAAAAACCGCCAAAAACTTTAAACAAATAAATCCAACATATAAAAGAGATATTACAAAGAGTAACACTTAACAACCACCAAACTAATTTTATCTCAAATATTTTTATCCTTTCGCACTATGACTTTGCATATACATATATATGCAATCACTCCTATTTTAATCTGCAATTGCTCCTATGTTAATGGGTGTAATGACAAAGATGCACAGAGATAACTAAAACAATGAACAAAATTCTATGATCTTATTCTATATAATGTTGGTTTTTGAACATCTGACATTTTCCTATGCTTCTCAAGTGTCTCCCTAATTTTTCTTTTCATAGTGTCCCTATTTTTGTTTCATATGTACTACTAAATAATGTGGCTCAAATGTATAATTGATAAGGCAACTGTTACATATTGCTTAGATTCTATCAATATGTTTCGTGATATTCTTTTTCCCATAATAAACTATTCATTATCGTAATTTAACTTGAATGTACTCGCACAACCTATGAGTATACATACAAGCTCAAGCACATTAGCATATATGAATTTATATGTGTATAACCATATATATATGTAAAGTAGCAATTACACATAAACATATAACAAAATATATATGTCTATCCATGTGTATATAATTCTATATCCATGAATGATTAGAAAAGGAATAACATAGTTTGAATGTTAGAATATATTAAAATATATACACAAGGATTTTACAGTTTTTTTTGTTAGCACATTTTAGTCTTCATTGTAATATATGCATATGTATATGTATATGTATATATTCATGTGCAATAAAAAATGTTAAGTTCTTTTAGATGGAGATTGGAATGAAGGAAGTTATGATGTGGAGGCATAGGCAATAGCAATGTTACACTATTCTTAAAAGAGTGTATCATACCTTCCATTCATTACAATCTCCATCGAAAATACATTGCATATGCAAAGATAAATTTGCAAACAGTTTTGCATATATATGTATGCTTTGGTTGTTGTCAATAAGTCACTATTGGAAAAAGTGTTTGTGTGTGGGCAGTTTTTCCCCCTCCACACATATACAAATATCTTTTCAACTTGCTAAATCAATTATTTAAGCCCAAATCTTTATGACGATGCTTATTTTATTTAGGCTATGGCAACAATTATATGATGAAACAATATTTGCAAAATTTGTTTGGTGGCTTTTAAGTTTTTTTGTAATAGTTATTTGATCTATTCAACTTTTTTTTGAAAGAGTAGAAAGCTCCACCTAAGGGGGTGGTTCCCATTTTTTATTGATTAAAGCATAGATTACAATCCAAAACAAAACAACTTAGCCCCCCACTCCTTTATCAGCAGCCTCCGCATCCCTTCTGAGCACTCTACCTAAATCTATAATCTGATCAACCCCTTGAGGCTCAAGCAGTAAACTCTTCCCATCGGCACCTGAGTTTGCCAGCCAATCAGCAGCCCCATTTGCCTCTCTAAAGACATGCTTTATGGAGAAGTCCATCTTCTCCAAATGCATCCACGCCTGTGATAACAGCCTTTCCAATTTCCAATTCGTACATTTCTTATTCTTTATTCCGTTGATACAGATCAACGAGTCACCTTTGATATCTACGAAGAGCTGACTTCTTTTAATACACTCCTCCAAGCCCCTGACTAAAGTTGAGAACTCAGCTTCATTATTTGTACCCAAACCGAAATCTTCAGCAATCGCCCAAACCACCTTCCCAACTTCGTCTCTTAGAATACACCCAATGCCAGCCCGGCCAGGATTGCCCCTAGCAGCACCGTCGAAATTTAGTTTCAATCTCCCACTAGGGGGTGACAACCATCTAGCATGCTTCCTGCTCATATGCTGACAAGCCTCGCCCTTCGAACCAAATCCCTTGGGGATTTTAAGGCCGCCCCACCGTTTACACATCAAATCATCCCACCTGCTGAAGGTTGCATATTGACTGCCTCTTGCTTTAGTGTTAATTGTTTCTATCAGTGCAGTTTCAATACAGGACAGCAGTTGAGAGGTGCCTAGTTCCTTTCCTTTAAATATACGCCTATTGCGTTCCTTCCATAGGTGCCATGCCACCATCGAAGGCGCGCAGACCCAAATACTACCCCATAAACATTTCCTGTACAAACTTGGCCAGCTCGCCAAGAAGTCCTTCAGCCTTTCGTTTTTAACCCCATACCAGCCAAGCTTTTCACACAGCCATTCCCAGCAATCGGACGCCATTGGGCAGTTATAGAGAAGGTGGTCCACCGTTTCCTCCGCTTTTTTGCATAAGATGCACCTAGAGGGGCCCTCTATACCAATCTTCTTGAGTCTGTCACCTGTCAGAGCACTTTCTTGCAGCGCCACCCACAGGAAGGCTCCGGCCTTGGGTAGGACATTGGTTCCCCAGCACAAATCCTTGCGCCACCCCTCCGTTCTTCTTTCCGCATTTTGAATCAAGTAACCAAGCTTCACAGAGTATTTACCCGACTTCGCTCCGCACCAAACTAAAGAGTCCTCTTGATCATTGATTGTAATTCTGCGCTCAGCTAGAAGCTTTTTGAATAAACTTTTCTGAGCAGCATCGGCCTCCAAATCTTCGATATCTACCCAAGCCCACCGCTCCGAACCATCGATCACCTCCCTTTTGCAGTATTCGATGACTTTGTGGCCAAGACGCGTAGAAAGGAGCCGCCTGATTTCACTTAAATCCGCTATCTCACACAGCGGAGGATGACCCTCCCAAGAGTCTGCCCAAAAGTCCGCGGCCTTACCATTGTTAATTCGCCATGTTACATGATTACAAATGATGCTGCGACTATCACACATAAAATTCCAAGCAGCCGAACTAGGAGGAGGATTGGCGATGGAAATCACCCGTTTGTGGTCAGGGGAGTCCAAGTATTTGCGTTGCATTAATTTGCACCAGGGACGATTCGGAGAGGAGAACATCTTCCATACCAATTTTGCTCCAAAAGCCATATTAACCTTTCGGATATCTCTGATGCCCGCCCCCCCATCATTGGCCCCCCTACAAACCTGCTCCCATTTAATGAGAGGCACCCTGCGCACTTCATTCGAGCCTTCCCAAATGAATTTTTTGAAGATGCTTTCCAAAGAGGCGCAGGCCTTTGAGGTGAGTTTCATGCTAGACATGCCATATAACGGAAGAGCGCATAAGACAGCCTTCAACATTGTAATGCGACCAGCCAGGCTGAGCCACCTACCAGCCCACGAGGAGGCTCTTAGCCTGCACTTCTCTATGCAGTCCGTCCATAGAGAGGAACGCATGGCGCCAGTAAACAGGGGAGCGCCCAAATACTTAGAAGGCAGGGAATCCACTGAAAAGCCCAGGCAATTGGTGATGCGCCTCTGACAAGACTTCTTCGTGTTAAAGAAATAAATTTTGGTCTTCTCTTTATTGATGAGCTGCCCCGAACAACGCCCATAGGTTTCCAGAGTCTCTTTAATCGTCACAGCTTCGTTCGAGGTGGCCTCCCCCCACAAGGTAGTGTCGTCTGCGAACTGGCTGTGAGAGAAAGGATCGAGATCGCTGCAAACTTGAATGCCTTTCCATAAACCGAGTCTAATTCTTTCTTTGATGAGACCACCAAGCGCTTCAGCCATGATTATGTATAAGAAGGGCGACAGGGGGTCCCCTTGGCGAATACCTCTAGAAGACTTAAAAAAACCGCACAGATTCCCATTCACAGAGATGGAGAACCGCACCGACGAGATGCAGGTGAAAACTCTTTCAATCCACTCAACACAAAAGCCCAACTTTCTCATAACGCAACACAAAAACCGCCAACTTACAGTATTATAAGCTTTTTTAATGTCGAGTTTCACTAGCATACCTTTTAGATTTGCAGACTTGATCGAGTGGAGAATTTCATTGGCCAGAATGATGCTGTCCGTGATATCCCTACCAGGAGTAAACCCGTTCTGCTCGAGGGATATAATCTTAGGCAGAATTAGCTTCAGTCTATTAGCCATAGCCTTCGATAGAATTTTGTAGGCAGTGTTACAAAGAGAGATAGGGCGGAAATCAGAGAAGGTAGAGCAAACATCCTTCTTGGCAATAAGAGCAACCACCGTATTATTCAGGTCTTTTATGAATTTGTTTTTGATTTTGAACTCCTCAATCACCTCCCACATATCATGACCAATGAAGTTCCAGCATTGCTGGAAGAAGAAGGCAGAGAAGCCGTCAGGGCCTGGCGTCCTGTCTGGGTGTAGCCCGAAGGTTGCTTTCCTAACCTCCTCCAGAGAGAAGGGGGCCATTAAACAGTCATTGTCCACTCTAGAAACAAGCTGCTTCACTCCGACCAGCGCCTCTGGAACATGCCAGTCAACTCCCTCATCCGGTGCCAACAGAGAGGAAAAATATTTTATCGCTTCCCCCTCTATGTCCTCCTGAGTGTTGAGGGGCACACCAAAAGCATCCTGAATTTTGTTGATACGATTAAAAGCCCGTTTGGCTTTGACCGAGTTGTGAAAATTTTTTGTGTTACCATCACCAGCTTCCAGCCAGGCCTCCCTCGCCCTAGCCTTCCAGAAGTCCTCAATTCTGCCCGCCACTTCAGCCTGCCTTCCCTTTAAGGACTTCTCCTTGTCAAAATCCTCCTGGTTCATCCCAGATGAAATAATTTTCTCGTTTAAGGATGCTAGCTCTTCCTCGATCTCTTTTTCCTCCAAAAAAATATCTTTAAAGTTCTTCCTTTTCCACTCCTTCAATTTGAGTTTGATAAAGGACAGTCTCTTAAAGAAAACATAGCTTTTGGGTCCTACTTCCTTAGGAGATTCCCGCCACCAATTTTCCAGCAAACCCAACAGATCTGGGCATCTGAACCACATTCGCTCGACTTTGAAATATGATTTTTTGGGCTTAAACAAGTTGTTGATTTCCAAACACACAGGGAAGTGGTCCGACAAGGAAATCGGAAGGATTTCAGAAGACAAACTGCAGGAGAGCTCCAGCCAGTTTGCAGACACGAGGAATCTGTCCAGCCTTTCAGCAATGCTTGTAAAGCCCCGCCTTCTATTAGTCCATGTAAACTTCCCATTCGTTGGCGCCACATCCCACAGAGAATTGTTTTCCACAAAAGCTCGGAAATCTCTTATGACCGCATTCTCATTCAACAACCCCCCACTTTTCTCATCAATTTTGAGGATGGCGTTGAAATCTCCACCGAGAATGATTTTTTCGCCCTGCAGTTCTGATAGAAAGCCAGACAGGCTTGCCCAAATTTTCCGCTTATCTTCCGTTTTGATAGGGCCATAGACATTAAAAAGCCGAAAGGAAAGGTTCTTGCCTAGACAGTGCACCTTGCAAAAAGCCTAGTTTCTGCAACCACACTCACCGTCAATGGCAAATACATACGGGTTCCAGAAGAACCCAAGACCCCCTGCACTCCCAAGCGAATCTACAAACCATGAGTGCGACTTTTTGTTATGCTTGGCAAGGGCGTACCCCTCGCTAGAGCTCAGTTTGGTTTCTTGCACTAACACCAAATCAGACTGAAGGATATCTAATTGACGCTTAAACAAGCGCCTCTTGTTAGGGGCGTTTAAGCCCCTAACATTCCAAGACGTAAGCCTCATTGTCTCCCCAGGGAGGGTGTGCCTCCCCTTGAACGAAGCAAGTATTCTCTGATTTTAGGTAGCCCTTGCTCTGCAGCCACCTCCTCCCTTTTCTGCTGGTTTGTAGGTCTACCCTTGCTTTTCTTGACATCAGCCCTGCCATCCGAGAAATTTGCCGCCGATTGGGCTATACTTCTAGGCTCTATTATCCCCAGGACGTCCTCTCCTCCTACGCTTGCCTCGCCTTCTGACACTTCCTCTGGCCAGAGTTCATTCCCTACAGTCGGAAAGTTACCCACTGATCGAGCTACTTCACTCCGAGCCCGCTGAGACTCAGGAGGGAGGAAAGGGATGATTTGGAGGGCATTCTCTTCCAACCCCCATTCTTCATCAGGCACAATTGCTGCAGCGGATTTTTCCAACCCTGAACACTGAGCCAAGGCAACACCAGCCTCCGCAACAGAGATATTCTCACCGTCTACCTTGTCTTCCACAGCCTTGCTGGGAGAATGCTCCTCCAAAGGGATGAGGTTGGGCGGTCCCGTGGGAGGGTGCTGTTCCTTCCCCACCTTCTGGAAAGGCACATGACATCGAGCCGAGCCGTGTCTCCGGCTGCCACAACTGCTACAGAAGAACTTTTGCTCCTCGATTTCAACCTGTTGATCCCAGACCCCAGCCGAAGAGGAAATGCGAATGCACCTTGGTATTGGTTTTATTGCCAAGAGCTTGATGCGCGCGAAGTGGACCATATCGCCGTTCCCCATGTCAAGATCAACTGCTAAACCTAAGCTATCCCCAATTTTGTAAAGGCTTGCGCCAGACCAAAACTCAAAGGGTAGGTAGTATAATCTTACCCATACTGCGGTATCATAGGGCTTTGTCAACCTTGGATCGAAACTCGGACACCACTTCTGCACATACATTAGGTCTTCTTCAAAATACCATGGAGCTTGGTTCACAATTCCATCCCTTTCTGCTTCCGAGTTCAGAATCACAATGAAAAATTGCTTTGGTAAAAACATGCTTTTCACCGAAGAACCCCAAACCTTGCCAATCCAGTCTCGGATTTGTTCTCGGGATCTTGATTTGCCAAAAATGCGCGCTATAATAGCTGTTTGCTTCAGAGCAGCTATGTCCTTATCTGCTTCGTTGGAGACATCCACCGACACCGAGCAATCCCACCCTTCCTCCGGAACCGATTTTTTCCTTTCGGCAGAATCACAGAAGGAGTGAGCGTTACTTGCGCCATGGGGCCCACCATTTTCCCAGGACCACCCATTCCTCGCCTGTATGTTGCTCAGGCTATTACTCCCTCTACCATTCAAAGGAATATGACTGGCCCGCTTGCCAGACATGCCACCATCATGGCTCCCAGGGGGAGGGATCTCCCTATCTCTAGGGGGAGGACCGCGATCAGGATCGCGCCAATTCCTATAGCGATACCTACTGCCCATTTTCCCGGACGGAGCCCTTTTGGATACATCGCTCCTACCACCTCCGTGCTTTGCCTAGGCACACTTAGCTTGTCCACCCAACGCCCTTGCTCAAACACCCACTGGGGAGCTTGAGCGTTTCCTGAAATCAGGTTCTGAGGAATTCCAGGCTGACTACCTGAGGAACCGCTATCCGCCACTTCTGCCCATGATTCACATCGATCAAGCTGCACCTTTGCATCTTTCGTGACTTTTCGCTTCTCTCACCATCTTTTTATAATAATGAATAGCCTTATAAAAGGTAGCCTTGTTTACCACAAATTGATTCGGCTTCAACTTTATATCTTTAGCTGATAGGTTGTTTGTTTGAAATTTCTATTTGTTAAAAATAGAGCATTTAATCATGTAGTATGTGTAAGATATTCATAATTCCAGAATGGCTATTCTGACAATGCAACTGAATCAATATATTTTCTTGCATATTTTGGAGCACATATTCATTATGCCAGAATAGCTATTCTAACAATGCAATTGAATCAAAATATTTTCTTGCATATTTTGGAGTATACTTTCCCACTACATGTATATATACATATATACATACACATGTATATATATAATTCAATTAAAGAACTCTCCACCATCGCCAGCCCACATATTTTCCAAGCTCCACATCACCACAACAATACTCTGTGAACTCCCTACCGGCTAGTTACATACCCATCACCGACAAATCCAAAATAGGACTTGTCATGTAATAGGTCTTTTACAATTTCTCTATTTGTCTATAATATTTAGTGCCAGGGAATGTAGCTTGAATTTTTATTAAGTTTGTTGCATTTTGTATACATACATATATATATATGTATGTATATATACATATACATATACATATATATACATATGTGTATGTATATATGTATATATGTACATGTAGTGGGAATGTATACTCCAAAATATGCAAGAAAACATTTTAATTCAGACTTTGCATTGTCAGAATAGCCATTCTGGCATTATGAATATCTTACACATACTACATGATTAAATGCTCTATTCTTAACAAATAGAAATTTCAAACAAATAGCGTATCAGCTAGAGATATAAAGTTGAACAGATCAAAGAACTATTACAATAACACTTAAAAGTTGCCAAACACATTTTGTAGAGATTGTTTCATCATATAATTGTTGTCATAGCCTAAAGAACTATGACATTCAATTTTCTATTTACTTCAGCCTCGCACATTTACTTTGTCTTCCCCCATTGCAAAACAATAGTTGAATGGATTAACCCTTGCATGAGAATTTCCATTTAGGTTCCTTGTATCGAGGACACCAACTCCACCACTGCTAGCCAATGTAATTACCAAGCCATACATCGGCAAAAAAAAAATTAGAATGCATATATATTAAAGTAGCCTACATGGCCAACCCACACATGAACTATGACTATATCACCAGAAAGGTACATCCGCTCCAAGAATCTGATTTTTCTTGCTAGCTTGGGTCCCACAAATTAACATCAATGAAAAAACAACAAATATCATATAGTTTAATAGTTCACCAGATTTTTTCAGTTCAAATTTCCCTGCAAATAGTTGAAATGTACCCAACATGGAGTACAATTCCAATAACATCAATCAAGCTATTATAACTATAATTTCTCATCTCACTAACTAGCACAAAACCACAGGATTTTTTGGCATGGAAATCTTATCTTCGCACTGTTTTATTGTTCATTTCTCATCCACAATTTTTTTGAGATTACTATTTAATTAATTGAATCTTTTATTTGCTTCCTTCACAATCCCCTTGATATTAAATAAGTCATCCCATCCTCAACTTGACTATAATGCAATTCAACAATATCATCAAAATAAGTAATACGTATTTCTCTCCCCTCCATGTCTATAATGTCAAAACTAGAAAACTTTCCCTTCACCTCTTTGTTTATGGAAATGGTAAATCTCTTTAATATGTGTTACACAACCTATATATGTATACATGTATATATACATATATACATACACATGTATATATATGTATATGTATAAAAAACGTCATAGACTTAATAAAAAATTCAATCTACATTCCCTAGCACTAAATATTATAGACAAATAGAGAAATTGTAACAGAGCTATTACATGACAAGTCCTATTCACAGTTGGGCTGATGAAAATTCTGTCAAAAAATTCAAACAAATAAATTGAATAGATAGGAAGAGATATTAGAAAGAATAACACTTAACAGTGACCAAACTAATTTCTTGTATATAGATGTGTGTATACATGTGTGTATATATATATATTTGTATATATACATATATACATACACATGCACATATATATGTAAATGTATACATAATGTCATAGGCTTAGTAAAAAATTCAAGCTACACTCTTTGACACTAAATATTATAGACAAATAGAGAAATTATAACAGAGCTATTACACGACAAGTCTTATTCATAGTTGGGTTGACGAAAATCACATTGGAAACTTCTAACAAATAAATTGAACAGACATGAAGAGATACTAGAAAGAATAACACTTAATAGCGACAAAACTAATTTCGTATATATACACATCTGTATACATGTGTGTATATATATATTTATATCTATACATATATATATATGTATACATGTATTTGTATGTATATCCATACATGTATATATATATGTCTATGTATGCATGTATATAAATATGTATATATGTATACATCTATATTTATATATGTATATGTATACATGTATATATATACGTTTACATGTATATATATGTATGTTTTACATGGGTATTTTGCATAAATGATTAATTTATTCTTTGTGCTTTTCATTCTCTGGTTATTGTTGCTATTGATAGCAGGTTGGAGGGTTTTGACATTGATGTGCTGCAAAATGTGCAAGAAATTATATTGATTAAATTGCATTGTCAAAAGAGCCATTTTCAATAGATAAAAGAGCTATTAGAATAACAATTAAAAGCCACTAAACTATTTTCCCCTGCACACATATACAAATATCTTTTCAGCTTGCCAAATCAATTATTTAACCCCAATTCTTTATGACGATACTTATTTTCTTAAGGCTATGACAACAACTATATGATGCATCAATCTCTGCAAAATGTGTATAGTGCCACATACTTAATTGTGAATTTGAGCTACATTGCTTAGCATTAAATATTATAGACAAAACATTTATGTAAAAAATCCATGTAAAACGACTTGTAGCAAATAGTTCTTATTTTAACACCTCCTATACAATTTCTCTATTTGTCTTGAATATTTATTAACAAAGAACATAGCTCGAATCCTCTATCAATATGTTTTCAAGAGATTCTTTTTTCCCTGATTTTCTTGAAGCTCCCTCGAACAAACTACCGAGGTTTGTTTATGCAAGCGAGCAAGCTTGCAAATTATGTAAGATCGTAGTGTGTTACATCAATATGTTTCATTGTATTCTTTCTTCCTCATCTGTTTCAACTTCCCCACACCAAATTGTTCTTTTCCCAATTAACTTTGTGGTGTTATAGCCATTTTGCATAGATTATTGCTATCCATTTCCTTTACAAGTTTTGATTAATGTGGGCTTACTGTCAAAGAATGTAGTTCAAATTTTGAATTGATAGGTCAACTCTTACATACACTATGTGTCTTGTATGAGTATGTTTACTGTGGGTTTTTGACCATCTATCATTTAGCTGTTATTCTTAAGCAATCTACAATAATCAATGGTATGCTATGGTGAACTCAAAAAAAGAGTATCATGAAGAACAATTTTTTATCCAGTGGTTATTACATATACTCTTAATAGTTCTTTTACAATTTACCTATTTTTCTATAGTGTTTAGTGCCAAATAATGTAGATTGAATTTGGAATTGACAAGCGAACTATCACATATATAGTTTGTCTTGCACCATTATGTTTCATCATATTTTTGTGAGGCTTCATGATGCTAATATGGTGGGAAGGAGAGCGAGCATGGGTTTATTGCCTCTGCCTTCCATCATTGTCTATTTCTTGCTTCTTAAATACATGGAAACAATTTTTTGACACACACTTCCTTGCTAAACACAAATTCTATACTATCCATTCCATCTGTCATTGTTTGCTTCAGCTAGATTGCTTGTCTTGTATCAAACTGTTTAATGTGGGTTCTCAACCATCTATCCCTTGTGATTCTTAAGTGTTTTTCTAATAGTTGTTTTACACTTTCTCTATTTTTTGTTATCCTGTGATATATGATA
>VDFB02038306.1:0-14728 GCA_007258455.2 Sequoia sempervirens
TCAAATGTAAAAAATTCATATGTAATTCCCTCAAGGATCTCATCAACATGTTGCTCTATTTGCTTAAGACCACATTCTAACCTTGTCACATGCATCATCAAAGTTCTCAACAAAGAGTGGATTATCTCTGCACTAATAGGGATCACCATTTCTCATTTCTAGTGAAGATGGAGGCTCATCAAATAAGGGGTTTTCCATTATATTCATTTTTTCATAAAATCCTCAGCCTCCTTAACATGAAAATCTAAATCTTTCATATCATTAATGTATTCAAAATCATTAAAATCACTAGAAGAACATACAAATATTTTTTCAACTTCATTCACATTATCAATGGTTAACATCTTTGACTCACATTCTGAAAACTCTTCAGAGGAAGAAAGTTTTTCCTTCTCAAGTAAACATTCATTCCCATCATTATCAACATATTTCTTATTTGCAGCAAATGATTCTATCTCTTCTTCATGAGGATAATCATGATCAACAAATGAATGATCATACTCAATGCCATCATCATTACTACAACAAGAGGACTCACCAAGACTAAAACTATGTTTAGAATCTTCAAATTGGTTGCACAGTGTTATGTCTTCCATAGGAGCATAGATACTATGATCTTCAAAAGAATCAAAACCACTTATTTCATCTATTTCACTGAGGTGTACATTTTCAACCTTTGCTCTGCTCTCTTCTCCTTTATGTGATATCTCACTACTTAACTCATATGGAGTAGCCAAATCAATATCATTGTAGATTGAAAACATAATAGTTTCTTGATGATCATCTCTAATCTTTTCAAAAAGAGATAAATATTCACACACTTGGTCAAGCCTAACAAGCTTTGAAAATACTTTGGCAGAGCACTCAAACCTTGTTCATAAGATTCATAAAATAAATCAATGGATTTTGAAATGTTCAGGTCTATGACACTCAAGAATTGCAGACAGGGTATCCATAAATCTTGCATAGAGATCATATAATGATTCTCCTTCATATCTCCTTATGCAAGAGAGGGCTTGAACATAGACCATAGGATCACAAGTGCATGCAACTTCTTGACAATTTTTTTGGGGCTCTATGTGATCAATATTATGGAATGATGTGTAGGCTGGGACAATAGGGGTGTAAGTGCTTTGACATTCATTTTAAATTTCTGACTTACTCCTTTGATCAACATTTGGTGTCTCAGGACAACAAACACTTGTAGACAAATAACTCCTTTGCATTCCATATTTTTAGTTGTTTTCAATGTTCATGGCTATCCCATAGGCCTGATGCAAGGTTTTAGGATCTTTATCTCTCATAAAATAGATCATTTCATTATCAAAATTCCCCAAATAAACAACCAAACACATTGCATCACTTAATCTCAAAACCTTAAGAAAATTCCTTAATATTTTAGCAAATCTTCGATTAAATGCTGGAACCAGCTTCCCTCTTCTTTCTCAATGCTCATAAATTTATTGAGCATAGAACTAGCATTGATTCTTTCACCAAATTGTTCTATGAACACTTCTTTGAACTCACTCCAAGAATAGATAGAACATGCTAGTAATCAAAGAACCAATCTCTTGAATCTCCTTTCAAAGACTACAAAAGCAGCCTCATGATTACATCCTCATGGTCAACTTCGTAATCATCAATTAAATTATTGAATTCTTGAAGATGCTTACTAGTTGACTCACTCTTTGTACCACTGAATTTTGGTAGCTTATTTATGATTTTAGGTGGAATAACATTTGGATAACCATTAATTCTATTGAAATTGATGGCTCCATGCCTTTCAATGCTAAAATTTCTTTTATTACATGATAGGGGTTGCACACTATGCATTGTTACATTTGGGTCCACACAGGGATGCATAGGTTGATGATACATTTTCTTATACTATTACAAGCCTTTTCCTATTAACTTTGCAATTACAAAGGGTACTTCAAACTTCTTTTACAACATAATCTTAAGCTTTTACAATGCAGATTTCTATCTCAACTTGCTTAAGGCCTTCTAAATGAGTTTCTTCAAAAATATTGCATACTTCACTTCATAATAGAGGTTACAATCTAGTAACACAAAAGTATGTGTAATAATCACTACTATTCCCTTTCTTAGTGATTATTTTCACTCAATCAGGAATCAAATTTTTTCAAGACTTTCAAATGGCTTTCATATGCAGATTTATGCTTCTTGAAAGCCAAAAAATGAAAAATACTTGGATATGTTGTAGCTGCTGAAATTTCTTCCTGATTGGAAACATTTGTAGATTTGAAACTTTCTTCACATCTTCATTAGGTTCTATTGATAGAGTTGCCACCTCTCTTCATAGAGGACTGAACTTCAAGCAATATGAAGCTCCTTCAAAGAAGAATTTCCTTCTCAGTCTTCTCCAACACTAGAGTCACACATAAATTCTTTGAAATCTACTACAACAAAACCACTTCCAAGTCCGAAAGATTCTCAATATCTGAACCAGATGTTCAGATTCACCAAATTCTTGACTCTGTGATATGGTAGTCCAAAATTGGAGATTCAAAGTTGTCCCCAATAGAGTCGCCAATCTATTGGTGACTTAGATGGGAAAATATGATTCAATAATTTTCAACCTCTAGTTACAAATAATAGAACTTCAAGATTTTAATGACCCTTTGATAAGACAATCTGCAACCAAATTTCTAAGTGCATTCCCCATTAGAGTCACCAATCTGTTGATTATTTTTTAGAAACCAAACTTAATCTTACCATTTACCTATGAACTTTCTAGAACCCATTTTGTAGTAAAGGTAAGGATTGGAAAACACACAAGGATTCTAAGGCCCTTACTTCTTCACTTCAGGCTCTGTGAAACCCAAGTGGGTAATCCTACATATGTTCATGTAATATTCACTAGATCAAGAATATTTCTATACACAAATAAATTCCTACAACTGCAAATAGACAATAGTTGTTAAAGATTTGACTGACCTTCAACCTATTACCATCTATTGCAAAGAACAAAAGGATATTTTAGATTTGTGCATTGTAATTGAAAGTTTATAATTGATCCTTTATTCTCATCCCAAGCCCTAGGTCAAGTGCATTAATATCTCACTTATCATTAAGATAACCTAATGAAAAGGCTAGTGTCTTGTCTATTGGGATAATGGAGAGATATTTGCAACAACCAGTAATTCATTAGCAATTTAATTAAGTAATTTGTGAACTATTGGCATACTACCTTACAATATTCAATGCATTATGCCTATAACACAACTACTTATTAATATTATGCATTTCCCTCATAAACTTGTGACCTTACTTCAGCATTTTAATCAATTTTGTAAATTGAAGCAAAAAATAAACCCACACATTCGTGTAAAATATATAAAGACAAATGAAGATATTATTAACCATTCCATTTATAATTCGAGAGAAAATTATACAAGAGAGCATATGTTTTAGAACTAATAATTTCTTCTATTAATGTTGCCATTGGAAAACTATTTTAAGATCATTACATACAAGACTCATACCCTAGACTATTTACTGAGCTATTCATCAGTATTTTACAATATGCTCCTACTCGAGCTTAGCTTTTCACCTAGACCATTTTGAGACCTAAAATTTGAACTCTCTGTAATTAGCCCTAAAATCCCTTTTATAGAACAAGGGAGCAACAAGCAACAGGTTGAATTATAGTTACATTTCAATTCATTTGATGAGTATTTGCACTAGAGTTTGGGACATTCCCTATTTAGTTACATGTAATCATTGTAGAGTATGGAAGAGTAAAGAAAAAAACTCCACATAATTTGAATGAAGACCAACCAACCTTCCAAAAGGAATAGTTTTTTACTACTGTAGCGTTGAATCACCTTGTCCTTGTTGATGAATGAAGATTCTCCATTCATTGCCAAAGAAATTTTTTTTATACCACCCAAAAAAAGAATACCTTCCATCAAAGATAGGGGGTTTGGAACTTTTCCAACACACCAGCCCAAAAGGTTTCCACATTAGCACTAAAATAAAAACCACAAACATGTGGCAGAGGATTATCCTAATGCAGTGGAAATGGTGTCATCAAAAATAAAAATGGGGCAAAGACACCACTTTGGGTCATTAGCCTCAGAGTATGCTCGCCAACTCCTTGTTCGTGATGAAATTGGAGGAACCATCACCGCTTCCTCGTCAGAGTCCATAGAAGCCACTAGGGAAAGGGGATAATGGTCATACATTGGATCAGTGTCTATTCCACCATATGAAGGGCTATCAAAAACCTCAACGGGAAAATTATGTCTCCCCAAGTAAGCCTTACGATACTTGCCTCTTTTATTTTCCTTCTTTTTAGTCTCAACCAACTCCTTTCCTTTAAAATTGATCAATTCTTCTAAAATGGTCGAGCTCTTCAGGTGGTAATTACTTACACCATATTTCTTAAATTTCCTATGTGCCCTTCTCCCCTTTAGTGTTTCAAGAGATCCCTGTGTTTCAACTTCACCTTCAAGATCATTGTCCTTAGACTCAAGAAAATTCAATCTTCTGGACCTTTAGATTGGATTAACAGATTCACCCAGGACTTACTCATTTTCACAATGACCAGAACAAGAACAACAAGACTCCTAATTTGCATAAAAATCCTCACCAATTTCCCAAGATTCTAAAACCCACAAATTTTTGTAACCATAATTGAGAAGAGCAAGTACAAGTACCTAATTACCCAGGGAAAGGCTTATCATGAAACCTCTACAACCTTTGATAATGAAATTCCTCACCAACCTATTCTCATACGTAACTTTATTTTCAACCTCTGAATGCAAACTCGGAATGAAAAATATGGCCACCTATCCTCATTATATTGAGCCATGCAAGCATGCCAAGCATTAATACTCAAGAAGATCTTGTGCTAGTGAGTTGACAATAGGCTACTTAATTTTTGAACCTCAACCATTGATCACACATTAAGATAAATCGACAGATAGTTACAATCAAGAAAACTAGTTATGACAAAGCTTAATTGTATATGATTAATGCCTTTTCCTAATTAGAAAAGCCCAACTGGATAGACACCCACTCTGTTAGCACATTTAACCACATACTTAGTATTAAATAAAACCTATTGTGTCACATTTACCTACTGACCTATGGGAATTAATACACTTGCACTTCATCATAGCAGGACAACAAGGAGTGATCTTGATTCAATCTTAGAATATTGGACCATATCCTGCCTCGCTTTATTTTCACCTTGCCACATATACCAACATCTTAAAGAGTTGATGACTGAAATCTAGAACACATACCAAAAGAATAAGTTCTAATATGGCATCATTTTTATCATAGTTCCATCTAGGCCAAATTTAGCAATACTTTATCTCCACTAAAGTCTATTAGAGCCTTTTTAAAATGTTCCACATGGTATTTTCCCGCTCACCCATTAAGAAATGGGAGATACAAGTGGGCCCCTCATGGGATGGTGGGGAGCGGTCAGGATTGACCCATGTCACCTTCCATCAACCATAGATCTCCATGCTTATAAAGAATTCAATGCCACCATAGCCTCGTGAGTCCCTCCATAAAGTGACAGGTGTCATCTTTCCCACTAGCCCATGACATTTTATAAGTATTAAATAAAATCTAGTGGGGTGGCAGGGAGTGGTGGAGATTTGACCATGTCACCCAACAACCATTCAATGATCACAAGAATATATCAAGCCCACCACATAAAGGTAACACATGTCCAACACCCATTATCCCATGTGATTAATTCACCTCAATGCATAGAATAGATGGTCGCATGGGGAGTGGTCCAGATGAAGACACATGTCACGATGCTAGTCATCGATCCTTCTCCAAGCTTCGCTTGTTGACCAATTGGAAGAAATGGTCCCATCACCAAATATGACACTTGATGACCACCCGCTAGCCCTCTCAAATATTTTAATGAAGAATAAAACATAACGGGCACGTAGGGAATGGTTGAGATTCACCTACGATGATCAAATAGTCATCTTAAAACTAAAATTTGTACATGCTGTAAATGTTAACTTTAAAAGGGTGTCATTACTAGGCCAGTGAGAACTTGAACCTTAGGCACAAAAACTTAAGACTTAAGGTGTTAAATATGAAATTCAAGCCCAATCATAGAAAAATTTAAGTGCTAGAAAGGAATTCAATGACCGACAATCCTAAACCCATGGGGCTAGTAATGATAGCGATTCTAATGGCACAAGAGGTAACTTTAACGATAAAAATCTGGGAGTATCAAGTCAATGCAGAAATGGAAAGTGAAAGGGGTTAAGACTCAAGGGTTAATTTGGAAGGGTTTTGACAACACAAACCCTAAAACAATGATGAGAAACATAACCCTAAGACTAAAACGAGGGTCAAAACCAAGTACTGCAAGCTTAAAAATGGAACCAAAGAAATTTTTTGAGGGGTTCCATCAGGATGATTGTGAATCATCATGATATTTAATAAAGAATTTGAAAGAGAAGAAATTTATTATAGTTGGTATTCTAATGTTATTGTTTCAACAATCTACATTCCGGTTCTTATTTGAGTAGATTCATAGTTCTATTTGGAATCTTCTTCCTTTTTCAATTATAGTTCAGTTGCTTAGATTTTATCACACTCTATTATGTAGGGAGTAGTGATTTATGATTTTAATTTAGAGTCCTTATTTTAATAATATCCCTCATGCCTATATGTGTGGTTTAGTGGTCGAGGCATTACTTAGTTGGTTGATTGTTCAGTAGCAGATATAGCAATAAGATAATTTTAGTTAGGTTGTTATTTTCTTACACAGACAATGTTCATGATCTTAGGAACTAGATATTTCAGTAGAATCTTATTTGATTGTGATATTCTGAGTTATATAATGAATACTTTTCATTATTTTCATGATTGCATTAATCTAAGGAACTAGATTTGGATTAAACCTATGGAGGTAGTCACTTGAGCAAGGGCCACTCAAGGTAACTATTCCCCACTTTATTTTAAATACATTTACTTTTTTTGTAGTAGTTACTACATGAATGAACTCATGAACAAATATTGTCTTACATTCATGCTTTAATTTTCTCCAATATGTTGTACTCAAGAGTGTAGGTCTGATTGATAGTATTGGTTAATTCTCGGATTCATTTCTTGACAATGAACTAGTCATAGTCTTTCACTACAGGTAACCATAGCAATAGTGCTAGCATTACCTCTGTTATTGTTATGTAGTTTATGATTTTTAGCATGTGTAAACACCTATGCCAGGATTATATAGGTAGTATTGAGTCTTTAGAATCACATAGAGTGCTAGCATCATCACACACTTACATTAGACCTGGTTGATGATTTAATGAAGGTCTTTCCAAGGGTTTAGTGGACTCTTTAGTTAGGTTTCCCTCTAAATTTTGTGTCTAACACCAAGTCTACTGGACATTAGTAGGGACACTACATTTTTGGCACCATTGCCAAGGATGGTGCTACTTTCAAAGATTCATTTATACTATTACAAGCTTTCATAGTTTAAATTTTTTTTGTTAGTATTCAAACAACAAACCAAAATATTTCACTAACACTGTGTAGGATTCGTTACTATAAAAAGTCACACCTATTATATACAAAGGTAGAGACATTTTGGGAAGATTTCTTCCCTTCAACTGACAAGCTAGAGTTGGATATTGGTGATCACATTGATCAAAGTAAGGGTATTCCTAATGAAGAACTTTCCCTTTCACCAACATCCACTGCAAACACAGAGGAGACCTCCCAAACCATGGATGATGTAGTGGTGATGATCCACTAGAACATGTGACTTTTTAATTTCCCATTGGAAACCAAGAGAGGACCACTATCTTAAATAATATACTTCCTTCAACGTTTCCCATCTTATATGGCTTGGTAACTAAGGATCTAAACATGTTCTTGTTCAAGTTTGATGTCCTATGTAGGATATACTACCACATAATTCATGCCCGTAGGCTCAAAATTTCTTGCAACTTTGAAGGATGTTTCCATGAGATGGTTTATGAGACTAGGAAGAGATGCTATTCTAGATTGGAACACTATGAAAAAATAATTCCTAGAAAAATACCAAGACTATAGTAGAGGAGTTGATAGAAGAAGGGAGAACATTTTAAGAATGTCTCAGAAAGAGGATGAACCATTGGAGGATTATATAGAAAGGTTCTACTTCTTCTTAAATAAGAACCCACAAAATAAACTCTCAGAAGAATCCCTAATGTTGGTGTTTTTACGAAGAGTCAATGGTGATTGCATGGATTCCCTTAACCTTATTGGGTCAAGGGATGTGTCTCAATAACCCTTTGAAGAAATATGCAATGTTTGTAGAAAATATTCAAGGACCTTTACCAAGAGGACAAGGGGGGAAAGAATGTCTTCCATTGGCAAGACATCCAATGGAGTTTCTAGAGTAGAACTAAGTAACCTACTATCCAACATGAAAGAAGATATTATAAGCCATTTGTCTACTCAACTAGACACTCTACATGTAAAGAAAAAGCAAGAATTGGTTGAGGCAATACTTATTGAATAGTGCCCCATTTGTAAACAAAGAAAAGCCAACTACAAGTGTAAAAGGGTGGCAAGAATTATAGAAGACAAACCAAGGAAACTACACTTTCAACCACTTGAGGGTGAAGATGGACAACTATTCTGCATTGCACCAAGAAGGCCATGGAAGCCAAGACAAGGTATGCCACAAGACCCTTTAAATTCCAATACACCATTTCTAGTTGGTAATCAAAATTTATCTAGTTGGAACCCCTAGCCTTGGGAAAACACCAAAAATCAATGGAAAAACCCTTAGAAAAACTAGAACCAACAAAAATCAACTATATTGACAACAAAATTTTCAAGGATCTAATTACAACCCCCAATGGCTAGTAAAAAAAAATCAATGGCAGCCACAATGGAAAAAGGGCCAACAATGATAGAACCAAAATATAAATTACCAACAACCTTTATTGCCTTCAAAGCCACAACAATAGTTCATCATGACCAATCTATCAAACCCAATATCTCAGCTACCAAGAGAACCTCAATTACCTGAAAAACCTACACCTAACCCAAATAACAAGTCTATTCAATAGGACTACACTAACGAGGCTATTCAATACCCTACTTATAGGCTAGAGTAGAGTGATTTCCACCTTAGGTCAAGGAAAACATTGTCTGGCCTTTCATCCCTTCAAATCACTGATATGGTGGATGAGGAACCCACAATAGAAGCCTTGGAAATTCACCTCTGGAGCCTAAGTCAAATCAGATAAACCAAACTATTTCAATTCTAGAGCCTTCATTCCCTAAATGTTTAGCTATTCAAAAACATCAAAACCAAGGTGAGAAAGACTTATTAGGTCAGCTTAAGGATGTGAGTATCAAATTTCCCCTCATTCAAGCCATCAAGGATATTCTAATTTACACCAAGACAATCAAGAATTTTTTCTTAAAAAGCCAAGGAGAAAGGGGAAGGACCCTCAAATAGTTCATGTCCTAGGGAATCTTGCTGACATTATGCTAGGGAATATAATTTTCCCTAAATATACAGACCTTGGAAGTTCAATAGTGGACGTTAAGATAAATGGGACCCTTATAAAAAAAACCTTGATTGATTTAGGGGAATCCATTAATGTCATGACTAAGGATAAAATGAAACTACTATAGCTAGTAAACCTTAGACATACACCTGCTATTTTATATTTGGGAAATAGGTCAATGGTGAAACCTGAGGGAATCATTGAGGACTTGATCATAACATTCAATTCGTGGGAGTATCCTATAGATTTCATAGTTTTGCAGCCCAAGTCTAACCTTGTAGAATATCCACTTATTTTAGGAAGACCATGGTTAGCAATAGTTGATGCATTTAAAGGTTGTAGGTTTGGGAATATGATTATCTTAAACAGAACTATGACTAAGAATTTTTTCCTCTATCCACAAGTCCAACCTCATGTAGATCTAGAGTAGACCATTTGGCCTACCCTAGATGAAGACCACTATTCCTTGCAGACTCTCATGACTATTGAACACAACCCCCTATTGAGTAATCAAGATTAGGATGATTTAATTACCCAAATAATACAAAATAACTATGGTAGGAACCCACAACAAGACCATATTTCATGTCTGCAAGATCCATTATAGAATATTATACCTACAAATTCATCATAAGAAGTATCCTAGCTTTTTCATTCTTTATTGCTAGAACAATGTGTTCTAAATATTAGTGGACTTCACCTTTCATTTGTACAATCACCATACAATACATTACAAATCAAAGCCAGGTAGAATATTGAATGTTAACAATGGACTAACAAATGAACAACAAAATTATCTAAAACACTGTGTTGCAAGCACACACAACAACCTTTGCATGGGACTGCCATGATAAGAAGGGGATTGATCCAAACCTGTGCATGCATAGGATCTACATAAATTATGATTTCAAACCAATTATAAAACCCTATAGAAAGATGAATCTTGCCTTCGCAGGTTTCATTTACCTTATTTTTGATAGTCAATTGGTATCACCTCTAGTTATTATCCCCAAGAAATGAGGAAAATGGAGAGTATGTGTTGACTATAGAGAGATAAACATAACCACTAGAAATGATCACTTTCCACTACCTTTCATTGACCAAGTACTTGATTCCCTAGTAGGTAAAAAGTACTCCTTTCTAGATGGATTTAGTGGCTAGAACCATATTAGAAGAGCTCTAGATGACCAAGAAAAAATTACCTCTACATGCCCTTGGGGAACATATGCCTATTCAGTTCTCCCCTTTGCACTTTGAAATGCTCCAACCACTTTCCAACTAGTTATGGTAAGTATTTTCTTAGATTTTACTCGTGGAACCATGGAAATCTACATAGATGACTTCACAACCTATGAAGAAACATATGAAGAAGCACTCAACAATCTAGAGAAGGTTTTGAAAAGGTGTCAAGAACATAATATATCCCTAAGTCATGAGAAATATTTCATGATGATGACCTGAGGGATTATTCTAGGGCATTTTATATCAAGTGAGGGGATTGAAGTGTATTGAAATAAGATTGAGATAATATCCTCACTCCCTATGCCACAAAAACAAAGAGATGTAAGGAGTTATCTTGGGCATGTAGGCTACTATAGAAACTTTATTCAAGACTTCAACAAAATTACAGTAACTTTTTTTGTTCTACTCATAAAAGATATAGAATTTGAATGGACCATTTAATGTCAACACTCTTTTGAAGCACTTAAGAAAACGCTAACAAAAGCACTTGTCTTGAGAGGTCCAAACTAGACATTTCCTTTCCATATACACACTAATGCTTCTGATTTTTCCATAGAAGCAGTATAGGGACAAAAGGATGGTAATAAGGAGTATGTTATTTACTATATCAGCAAGAACTTACAGAGAACATAACTCAACTACATAGTCACAAAAAAAGAGATGTTGGCAGTTATATATACAATCAATAAGTTTAGGCACTATATCACAGGGTATCTAGTCTTTATCCATATTGATCACACCACAATAAGGTATTTAATCAATAAACCTATGGTTGGAGGTAGACTATTCAAATGGTTTCTCTTACTATAGGAATTTTATATAACCATGGTGGATAAGCCTGGGAAGGCTAATGTGGTGGTAGATTTTTTGCCTAGATTACCAGCATAGCTAGCAAAACATGTTATGGATGATTTTTTTCCAAAAGAGAATTCATTTGCTCTAAATTTACACACACCTTGGTTTTCTGATATTCAAAATTACTTAGTGGTAGGATAAATACCACCACATTTCTCTCCTAGAGAAAAGAGACAATTGGTGCATAAAATCTTTCGATATTCTTGGGTAGTTGGTTATCTATTCTATACAGGTATAGACAATATAATGGGGAGATGCAAAATATATGATGGGGTATTTGACATCCTAAAATATTTCCATGATGAGCCCTGTGGGGGTCACTTTGTAGCCAAAAAAACTACACTCAAGATCCCAAAACCTGGCTACTATTGGCCAACTCTTCATACGGATTTAGTAAAGTATGCAAAGATTTGTGATAGATGTGAGAGGATGGGAAAGACAACAAGGACATATGAGATTCCTTTGCAACCATAGTTGTAACTAGCATCATTTGATAAATGGGGCCTAGGCTTCATTGGAACAATTTCACCAACACACAATAATAAGGAGTATATTTTAGTTTGTACAAATTATCTAACCAAGTGGGTTGAAGTCGAGGCATTATAATTTGCTAGAGATGGGAATGTAGCCAAATTCCTATATTAATTGTTCCAAGAATGGAAATAATGTAGGTGTTGTCATTGATGTCAATTGGTCAATTGGTTATCAATTGATTGCTATTGTCATTAATGTCATGGATATAGGTTATTAGCTATATATGTCAAGGATATTGAGAAAATTGTAATGAAGATATACTACACGTGTTTAGTGGTTGCTCTGGGTTTTGCTACATTATTTTCTCCTATGTTTGTGTGGTTCAAATATTTTGATCATGGTTGTTGGATGCTGCTATATCTAGATTTTTGGCTATTGATACATTGTACAGTGCGAGTTTTGTTAACCAGTTGTGAACTATGGTTTTCTTTGTTTCTGGTTGAGGTTCAGAGAAATATTATTGGTTTGGATTTCTCTGTGTCAAAGTATTATGACTTGTGGTTCTAAAGTTGAGTTTTTTTGTTGTATTGAAGATAATTTTGGTATTTGGAAGGTTCATGCTTAAGGGTGTGTGCAAGAAGTTGATTCCACTTTTTGGCC
Source organism: Sequoia sempervirens (assembly GCA_007258455.2). Taxonomy (NCBI): domain Eukaryota; kingdom Viridiplantae; phylum Streptophyta; class Pinopsida; order Cupressales; family Cupressaceae; genus Sequoia; species Sequoia sempervirens. The sequence continues at coordinate 12,756 of VDFB02038306.1, forward strand.
AAAAAGTGGAAGTGTTTTCCCTGATTTTCAGTATTTGACACATTTGACCTTAAAATTTGAAGCACTTAGAGATGAAATCTTTAAAAAAGTCACTAATCATAAAATGTAGTGCTCGGAGTCTAGTTTCCAAATATGTAATTTATTTCAATACCAGATTGTACAAAATGAGTTTTAATAGGAATTTCTAAAAACCACTGTTTAAAAGTCATTTTTTTTTACCATACCATGCACGTGTACGACATCCATATTTTTACTTAAATTATCATATTTTTCTAAATCCTTTTGGGAAAAGATTTTATGACTCACTGAAGCTTGTTCTTGATATTTTTTTGTAATTTTTTATTGAATATTTTTTTTTTGTTAAATTTTTATTAGGAAGATTTGTCGTTTTCAAAAATCATGTCACGACATGCATAAGATGACCTAAGCATCATTTTGATTTTTTAAAATTGAAAAGAATTGTCCGAAGTTTTCTCTCGTGCAATCCGTTTGTCAAAATGTTATGTTGATCAAAAGTTATTAAAATAGTAAAAAACTCTGATATTTAAAGTTTATGGACCAATTTTATTAGAAATTAATTGAAAAATAGAAAAAATAATTCAATTGCAAAACAAATTACATATTTAGAATCTACATTGTTTCATCTAAAATGGGTTTTAATTTCATTGGAAAATTTTTGCCAAAAAGTTTGTTAGCCATATGTCCAAAGTCGGTATTTTTCTTTAACATTGTTAGGGCCTTCAACTTGCAGGTCAAATCAGGTTGAAGGATTAGGTTCGGACTTCCAATGCTTTTCCCGAACCAGAAACCTTGGCAAAAACTCACCCACGATGCAAAACAAAATTCAGAATTTAAAAAGGGATCTGTATATAAATGGGACTTTTAGAACACATCAGCAGTTTGTTTGTGGGCGGGACCATTGCTTTTGTGAAACAAGGTAGGTGTGGTGGCAGAACCTAGGAATAAAGGCTTTGAGTGTGAGGATCATTTGATTTGGGATCACATTTTTAATAGCCAGGATCCCATTATTTATTAAAAACAATTGCAAAAGTGCGTGAAGTGCAGCTTTGCAACTTCTTATGTACAACCAAGGACGAAAATGAATTATTTTTCATAAGTTATTGTATTTATAGGTAGTGAATTTGATTTTTGGTTTATTTTATCAAAGGGGTATCATCTACACCATTTTGAAGTGACATTGTGTTATTTTGTGCTTGTTTGGAGAACAAAAGTTTCAATTTGCAATATGGATTGCATTTTTCAAAGGAGGCATGAAGAAAACAATTTTTAAAGTGGAATTGTGGTAGTTTCTACTTGTTTTGAGGAACACAAGAGGAAGAATTTTGTCCTAATAGGTATTCAACTTCCAATTTGGATTGAATATTTTGAAGTATTTCACTATTAACATTCATTTGTGCTTGAGAATTTTATAATTATGGGAGATAAAACTCATAATAAGAGAAGAAAGACATTGACTCCTCAAGAAGTTGAAGCAAATAGAGAAAAAGAGAGACAAAGACAAAGAGAAAGAAGAATGAGAATGAAATCAATGAACGATGGTGGAGCAACCAATTCAACAACTATTGAAGATGAAAACATTGAAGATACCATAGTTGTAGATGAAACTAATTTGCAAGGAGTCAATTTGGAGAAGAATATGATTATACAAACAAGTCCTACTATGTCTTCAAATCCCTCTTTGAATGTTAAGGAGAATACTTCAATATGCACAAATCTAGGTATGTCTTCAAATCCACATGTTAGTGAATGGTAAATTTGTATGTAGAAGTTTTACAAGATGCTGGATATAATGATGTTGACATTGACTATATTCAGAGAGATGAAACTTTTATAGAACTTGTTGAAAACAAAAAAGAAAAATCTTTTGTTGCAAATGAAAATCAAAATGATCATTTTCTTGAAAATGAAAACAAAACCTATATTTTTGATGAAAATGAAAATGAAAATGAAAA